>PVKM010001475.1:0-77187 GCA_004027735.1 Carollia perspicillata
AAAAAAAAAAAAAAAAAAAAAAAAAACCCGAAACAACAAAATAAACAACCAATTAAAGAAAAACCATAGAGAGTGGATTGCTGAAATAAAGAAAATATGGCCTAAAATTTTTATTGCCCAGCAAACTATCTTTTAATAATTTAGCCAACATATTTATTTCATAGAGCTCAAACTCTACAATTGTCAGGAGCACATTCGAGAACGACATGATCACAAACTCCAACCTAACAGAGATAAATCAAAATGAAAACTAAGGCTGAAAACTTGAGATAGAATATACTGATGATGAGCATTGATTCCATCTACATAGAAGAACACATAATAACGAAATGTGAGTGTCTTCAGTATTAATTCTCATTTACATAATGATATAACCAACAAAACTGGGAGAAGAAGTGAGTGAAGAAAAAGTTTGGTAAAATGAATGTACAATCATTTTCCAGGTGAGAATTCAACAAACACTAATTCTGTGAAATACATTGTACAGATAAAAGTTAAAAATAATCACAAACTCAACCAAAATTAATATAATATATATTGGGAGAGTAACAAAATTGTAAGGAGCTAATTTCTTTCCCTTTTTGATAAGAGATTAAGTGGATTTTCTACAGTTAATACATTGAGAAATTTTAAGTTTAGTTAGATATAGAAGAACTTAAAAGTCAGTAGACATTCCAAGTAGTCACAAGAATATAAAAAGCACACACAAAAAAAGAAAGCACAATAAAATATAGACTGTTCAGCAAAAGACTGAAAACAAGAAAACATGAAGTACAAATAAGATTGTAGTACTAGGATCAATCATATTTCTTACCTCAGTGATGGTAAATACAATAACATTAGGAATAAAGAATTATCTAATATTATGAACAAGAAAGATTAATTCCATAATGAATTAAACTGAACTTTTAAAATAAAGTGGCTTTAAAATAATATAAGAAATGGATAGACAAAGACATAGAAAAATACTAACAAAAATAAAGCAAAATGTGTAATAATAATATTAGAGTTGAAATTGGAAGAGAAAGAACATTAAAAGAGTTAAAATAGGAGCCGGAGTGAGGATGGAAGACAAACTACAGCAGCAGAGCACCTTTTCAACTTACATTTATGTCTGAGCTCATTTTGTCAAACAGAGCAAATAAATGTATATAGATATACCTAATAAGCTTTATCAATCTCCAGTGCAAAACAGCATACAAATTAGCTTACAAAGAAAACTTAAAATTTTAGAGATTAATTTAGAGAAATTTTCTACCTTTACAATGCACTATAATTAATAACATAAAAAGAAAAACTAATATACCAACAATATAAATATTCAAAAGTTCAGCAATTCATGAGTTTAAAAAAGCCAAAGTGTAGAATAGAGACTACAACAATAACAAGTAATTATACATTAGAGCCTGTGAGAACTGACTGATTACACTCAAAAGGGATTTTATCAACTTAAATAATCACCCCTCCAAACAACCAAGGGTGACATAAATTAAACTTCTACAAAAGAAATTAGAAAAGTAACAATAACATGGAACTAAGAAAACCAAAATGAAGGAATTACTACTGATAGAAGCAAAATTAAGAAATTGGAAAATAGAAAAAGAGTAAAAGAGCAAATTCACTAATTGCTTGTTGTGAGCGCACATAAGCATGTATCATATGTAACTGAATATATGTTTTGCATACTAATATTTGCATATATGTATGTGAGTACTATTGAAAAATAATATTATGAGAGAGCACATAGTAAAAAAACCTGAAGGTTAATAACTACATATTATATGTACAAATATGCATTATACATATATCATATATGCTATATGAATACATAAAAGCAAATAACTGTGTGTGCCTCTGTGTGTGTATATGTGTGTGTGTGTGTATATGTATGTATATATAAACTGACCTTAGAAAAATATGATAAGGAAGGAGCACATATAAAAATAAATTAGGGAAAAAATAGAATTTGTTAGTAAATACAGATACAGGAAAATGAATCTAATTATGAAAAAATACATAACTCACACACTGAAGATGAATTTGAAAATCTGAATAAAATGATTGCTGTGTTAGAACAGAAATGACCAAACTAATCCTAAAGGACAACAAAAATTAAATCAGAAAAGGAAAATTTTCTGTCTTGGGGAAAACTTTTTTTAAAAAATATTTATTTATCCCTACTCCTAAATAAACTGAACATTTTCTAAACCAGTTTCAGTGATGAATTCTAACCTAAGGAATAGATAATTGCCCAAGGAAGGAATAGATAATTCCCTAAGGAACAGATAATTTAGAAAGCTGTGTGAATCCTTCTAGAAAGCATAGAAATATATTACTTCCAAAGTCATTTTTTATAAAGTCAACTTAAAATTAATGTTCTAAATCTCAAAAATTGTCTTTACAGATTTAAAATGGGGAAACCATAATCCCATGCTATTTTTCTGTTGGAAACAGAACAAAAGAAAAAAAATCCTCAGAATACTAAAAGGATACAACACAATTAAGATTATAAAGAAATGTAAATTCAAACATTTTTTATATAATCTATTAATGTCTTTTAAAATATTAGTAAGTTAGGAAATAAAAACTATTATCTTTGTAGATAGCAAAGAGTTATTTAGTAAATAGTAATATATAATCTTGATTTTTATAATTCTTAATGAAATAATTGGCATTTTATACAATTTCATAATATGTTGATATGTACATCTGAAAGCAAATTCTACAATAATAGTGTAATATTAGAAACATCATCATAAATTCAGTAGCAATAAACCAGGATGTTTATTATTATCAATATTATTTAACCTTAATATTGGTCTAGAAGTACTGGATATTTTATAATATTTTTAGAAACTTAAAATAGTTTCAAATAGAGATAAAATACTGAAAAGGATAAATCATTTTTCATATGATTCTATGACTGGAAAATAAAATAATTAAAATTAAATGCAATATAAATATTTACTGAGGGTGCCAAATATAAACAACAAATATCTAAAAATTAATTGTTTTCCTGTAAATAAACATTCCCAGCTATAAAATATAGAGAAACAGAATCTCATCTTTAAAATAAGAGAAATAAATATCTAGGTATGAAGGTAATTACATATGTGAAAGATCTCTGTGAAGAGAAACTTTTAAATTCTACTAAAGGATATTTGTATTTTTAAAAGGCTTCAAAAGCAAAAAAGATTAAAACATTGTCAAAATGTAAGTTCAAACCAAATTAATCTACAGATTTCACATGATCCAAATAAAATAGCAACAGCCTTATTTTTGGAACTCAAGCTAGCTGATTCTAAATTTCTTATGTAAAAATAAACATGGAAAAATTGGCAGTAAGTTTTTGAAAAAAATAAAAAGTAGTAAAAGAGAAAACCTCGGCAAGATACTAAGACATATTTTAATACTACTGTAATTGGTGCTGGTGTCGGAATAGGCAGACTAATCAGTTGGACAGAAGAAAAAAAAACCAAAATAAACAGGAATATATATGAGAATTTACTGTAGAATAAAGTGGTGTTTCACATCAGTTAAAAAAATAGCTTTCTCAATAAATGATGTTGGAACAATAAACTACCCATTTAGAAAGCAGCTGGTTAGTGCCTTAAGAGTAGATACCAATAAATTTCAGATTTATCAAAGATTTAAATGTAAAAATAGAACTTTCAAAGCGCCAAAAATATTATCTTCATAAAAATTGTTTCGATAAGGAAATATTTTTTCTAAAAGAGATAAACTATCCATTAGCATCATTAGAAAGCATTAATAAACTCGACTATATACAAATAAAAAATTCCGTGTCCCAAACCTCACAATATGAAGAATTTTTTAAAATATTGTATACAGCTTGTTAAATAGGACAATATTCTTTATGTATAGTAAATATATAATAATTTTTGACTATCATAAGTGAACTGGAAAGTAGGCAGATATAGAAGGGAAATTTAATTTTCATATTTAATTATAAACTTATGTTAGCCTTTGACTGATTAATGCTACTTCTTGGCATATATCCAGCATTGATACATGTGTCCATCTGTAAGCAAAGATGTAAGAACAAGGATGTTCACTGTAGCATACCTAGAAAGAACAAAAGTCTGCAAAATCTTTAAATGTCAAGTAGTAATAAATTGGTTAAATCAATTTTAGTATACCTGTAAGTGAAATATACTGCAGCTGTGAAAGCAAGGGATGACACAGAGCTGATAATAAAAATATCACCAAAATATAATGCTAACAAAGAGAGAAGTATTTTGTGTCTCCGTGTGTATATAAAAAGTTTTGGAAATATGTATACAAGACTTAAACCTGAGCTGGGACTGGAGACCAAAGATGGAAAGAAAAGTTGCTTTTCGTTTTACAACTTCGTTACTATTGGAATTTTTTTGCACATACATATATTGCCTTTTAAATTAAAAAAATAAGAAAAAATAAGGTTAAAAACCTGGAAGTTGAAGTATTACTTAGCCTCTTTATAAACTTCATATTTTCATGATTTGACAATAACAAGCAAATTTTACAAAAGTCTTGAAAATTTGATTACAAAATTTTACGTTACAATTTCTCACCTTAGTATTACCTATTTAGAAGGGAAAAATAATGCTGGGACTGAGGGAAAGGCAAAGAAATGTGCAATGATCAATGTAGTCTTTCAAAATCCTAATAATGTAACTGCAAAAGGATTGATATATTTCACAGAAGCTATAAGAAATTACTAGGATGTATGTGATTTAAAAGAAAGAATATAGGAATAATAGTCAGATAACTTGAGTTTGAAATCGGCTGCATGAATTCCTTGAGCAAGTTATTTAATCTTTAAAAGCCTCAGTTTATTTAATGAAAAAATAGAGATATGGTTAACAACGTTTTAAGTATAGTTGTAAGATTAAATTATGACATTAATGTTGAATAAAGATTCCAAGACTTTTAATGTGATAAATTGGCTATACAAAAGAGATGATCGTTTTTGGTATGATCTACAACAGCATCTTCAGGCCAGAGAATGGTTAGAGGTCCCAATAGATCCAAAGCAAATTCCAAAAACTATAAAAACAGGAGAATGGAAACCACATGCTACTTAATAGAGTCTCAATTCACTAAGCAACTCCTGACCAACACGAAAAGCTCAGAAGCATGTGGGTTATATTCAGCTGGATGCGATTTGAATGCTTTTTAAATACTCTTTAATTTGCTGTCGTTGTTGTTAATGACCTGATTGAGAATTTTTAGGGTCTATTAAAGAGCATTTTATTTGTTCCTTAGCACATCTATTTTCTTCCAATTTTCTTCTCTCCCTCTGTTTTTTGCCTCTTCTTTCATTACATAAATAGATAAACCCATGCCATATGTGTACTTTGCTTCTATTTCACTCTTTCTCCCCTTATAGAAAGCTGTTTTAAATGGACTACACCAACAGAGCTGGAGGTGCTAACTAGATCAAACAGTTAATTCTGAAAATTTTGAAGGCTTTCTAAAACATTTGTTTGTGTTGGCTTTTTCATTTAGTTTCTAGGAAAATTTTATCTCTGTGACAATTAATTCAAATCCCAGCAAGGACCTGGTAAGCAAATAACTCACCAAGTTTTAACTAGAAGTACTCCTTAGCCTTTACCAAAAGAAGAACCAATTTGAGGTGTATTTCTATAATGGATGAGCCTTCTGTCTGAGTATTCCATTACCTCATTCATTTTAAAGTCAATTTAGAACTTATGGACAGTGCCAAATTTACAACCCTGAGTCCAGACTCCCTTTTTTAGTCTACAGAGAAGGCATTGCTTAAGTTGTCATGTTGCGAGTCTTCTGAGCTAGCCCCATTCCATCACAGCCTTATTCCTGAGAGGACACAATGGTTTCAGACTCTTATCTATCCAGTAATGTAAGAGTACCATTAAAGATCAGCAAATGTAGCAGAAACCTCAAATCCTCATCTTATGGGACATTATCACATCACTAACAGAATAGGTTGGCAAAGGCAACGAAGCTCTTAAACACCCAAGATTCAAGCACTCCGTGTCTTTGCGTTCACTGTACAATTACAAATTCATATTCATTAAGTTTATAAAATACTTCCTTTTCACAGAGGTTTTTAAGAGGCACCCCTGAAAGACTTGGACCCTTAAATATGCAAAATCTAGGTTCAAGAAATAACAGATAAGACCATCTTCTCTAAGAAGAAATGATGTCATGGTTGTTTAGGGACTTAAGCCTATTTGTGTGCATACCCCATCTATAATTAGCATTTTCTGAGGGATGGGCTGAAACATTGCTGGGATAGGATTACCTTTGCTATTTCTCAGTATCACTGCTATTGTGGGCTTGGTTACATCATTTTGTTAAATGTCCCGAAGCATGAGGGAACAGGGAGCTTTGGCCCCACCAGACGGCTTGCTTTTTGTCACATATGTCCTGATACTTGCTGTCTAAATCTTCTCCCTACAGTTTTCTCTGTTTAAAAATGTTCAAGTTTCCTCCAGGTGGAACCATGTGAACTTTTCAGACATCAGGTGACCTCTGGGACCTGCGCTTTGGTATATAGGTGAAAGCTATGTTCAAAATTAAGAAAGACATGTTTTCAAGGGTAGAGGTAAGCAACAGAAAACAAGATCAAGTGAGTTGGAGTTTGAGAGGGCAATGAAATCCAAGAGTCTAAGAAGAAAATTTTCAAAAATGTGAAGAGTGTCCAAGGCTCACTTTTTGACAAGACAGCATAATGCAAGGAAGCATCGGTCTGCTTGAAAGTATAAAGTCAGGATAGCCAACAGTGCCTTCTCTCCCTTTTCCACCTACCAATGATGTTTTCATCCCTCGCAGTCTAATTCAAATATCATCCATCTGAAGCCTTCTGAAACTCTCTTTCCAGACTCTCAACAGAATGAATTATTCCCTCCTCTGCACTCTCTCAAGTTTGCTCAAATTGCCTAGTTTGGAACTTATCATCTTAATATAGTTAGTTATAGATTTATCTTCTTGAGTTGAAACTAGGTATGGTATTTTATTCCTCTTTATATCCCTAAAACATAACCAATTCATAAGGTGGATGCATAATTTAGATTAGATGAATTGAATTCAAATATTACTTGCATCCTCCTTGAGATCAGATTAGGCTTATAATAGTTCAGAAGTTTTCATGAACCAGAGTTTATTTCCTACTCGATTGATTATACCACCACCATAAAAAATTGTCTCAGTGTACCCTTGGATTAGATGAGAGATTTGCCAACAAATTAGACATAAGAAAACAAAACAAAACAAAAATGTTACTGGAGCCCTGGCTGGTGTAGCTCAGTGGATTGAGTGCGGGCCTGGGAATCAAATGATCGCGGTTCGATTCCCAGTCAGGGCACATGCCTGGGTTGCAGGCCAGTTCCCAGCAGGGGACACAGAAGAGGCAACCGTACATTGATACTTCTCTCCCTCTCTCCTTCCCTTACCCTCTAAAGAAAAATAAAATAAAATCTTAAAAAAAAAAGTTACTGGAATTATGGGTATATGGATCAAGTGAGGTGAGTTTCAGAGAGAAGATAAATTTACTTTCTGCAGCTAGTGGGCTGTTGGGGGTAGAAATAATTCCACTGAGCCCCCTACTGTGGGAGAATATTAAATATCTATGATAATTGTGGCACCAATATGTATTTCAAAGGCAAGAAATGATATTTATATTCCTACAGTGGCATCTGTGAAACATTTAGATATTTTAATTCAAGGTTTTAATCTTCTGATTTCCAGAGCTTTCACAGTTGCACTCTGCCCTGTCATGTTCCGAAGGAGTGCTTATTCGCAAAAAGCTGCATGTCTATTCTTTAGTCATTAGTGAAAATGGGTCATAGATCGTGTCATGTTTCTGTAACCTAGTTATAATTCTAGCAGGAGGGAAGTTTCAAAATCATGATTTCACATAGGAACCTTTAAAAACTCATTAGCTTTTGATAATTATACTAATATCTAAAGCATTAAAATCATGGAGCTAATTTCTGCAAAAGATCAGCTGTGAACGTGTTCTGGGGAAATTTTCTCTTTCAACTTTCTGGGAACAAAAGAGAAGGCAGTTCAGTGCTCTAATGTGTCACTATTCAGATGCAGAAGAGTTAGGATTTCTCAGAAGCATCGTGAGTTAGCGGATTCTAAAATGAAAGGCAAGAATATTAGAGCAACATCTCAAAATGTGACTCTGGGCACTAGAGACACCTCTCCACTTGTGATTGATTTGCATTTCTGCCTATGTCTGATTTCATATTCTATAAGCACAGATGGAGGTGTGATAGATTTTTTTGAGCACATCTATTTATTCAGATACCGGATTCAGTCTCTGAGTGGAGAGATGGTAAAGGCTGCTGTGAGCAGATGGCACATAGGCACTATGACTTCAGAAACAACATTCTCTAAAGATAAGCAGCACAGTAATAATAATAATACTTAGCACATATATTGCACCTTTGGCCTGCCAACATTAACTAATTAATCTTTGGTAGACCCCTGTGAGAAAAGTAAGTGCTTATAATTATCTCTATTATGCAGTCAAGTCAACTAAGAATGTGTCTGCATATAGTGTGGAAGAATTGGCCCAAGTTAAAGACTGGGTGGAACCAATTTGCATGGCTCTTTAAGATTTCTGCTCTAGCAGCCGAGACTAGTATTTCCTGACATCCTGCTGTTTGAGGCACCAAGGAGGTTTGAAGCAGGATCTCAACTGCAAGACATATTTCATTCATAAGGTTTCTGTTTCAGGGACCCAAAATAGGGCTGAAAAAAGTTGAGTCATTTTTCTAAAGCCCAAGAGGCCATGGCTATTCGAAGTAGGTATGCAATTAGAGTCTCTGCCCACCTCTTTTCTTTAAACCAGGCAATTAGAGTGCACATATTTTTCAAGAATATTCTTTAAATTATTCAACAAAATGAAGAGTCTAGAGAAGTCTTAAATTTTCTTTTAGTATTTGTTGTACCTGAGGTTTTTCCACCATAGGTTGGTTGAATGTACCCTATGGCTTCGAGTAAAGATACTAATAATCTGCATTGAAGTGAAGAGGTGGTGAGCTTCTTTTGACACTGAATTGATTAGATTCTGAGGTTTTGATGCTGTTGGCATGGAGGCACAAAAATGTCTGCCTCAGGGGCTTAAATTTGGGATTGTTAGAGTGTACCATGATAGCAAGAGGTCCCAGCCTCAATTTGAAATGTATAGCAAACAAACAAAAAATCTTTGCAAAAACGAGAGTCTTAATACCACATAGACAAACTTATTATAAAGATTTAAGAAGAACAATGTATGGCAAGATATCTCTCAGTACCTGCCACATGACAGACGAACAAGTAATATTTCAATCCTAAAGCCACCTTGTATTAATGGTAAGACTTTGGAAAAGTCACAATCACCTAGACTCAGTTTGCTCATCTATAAAATAAGGGCTAATTCCATCAACCATAAGTAACTATAAAGATTTTTCTATTCCTCTCAAAATGGTCAAGGACACTGTACAGCCTCATGATTTCACATCTTAAAATCCTCTTGTTTTCTATTACAATATCTATTACTCTTTGTATGTGAAGTCACCAAATCTTGATTTGTAAACCTTGGGAGGTGATCACCTTTGATCTTTGACTTTCCTCTTGTATGTTTCAAATCTGCTCTTATTTTATGAAAGGGGACTCGAACTCAAATGCTTTGAAAGGTAGGGGAGATAACATTAAAATGTGTAGTTGCTCAGGATAAAACAATAGCCAGTAATGATGCCTAGAGACAAGCTAGCAAGTACATGCCCTGATTTCAGGCTCTCAAATTGAAAGTCACTTTTAACATACATTACATCTGGGCACAGGTCTGTCTCTTGAGTCATGAAAAGTATTTCCCTTTCTGATACCACGCTTGCATACTATGCTCTCCTGTTCCCTTGGATTAGAATATTCTCTTCATTGTTTTCAGTTATCAAAGCCCTTCCCATCTTTAAAAGTTCAGATTATACCTAAGCCTTCCCATAAAGTCATTCCTGATTTTTATAGTTCATAATGATCTCTTCTTACTCAGAATTCCCAAGTTTCATCTTCTGAACACAACATTTAGCATTGATGAATGGCACATGGTACCTATTTTTAATAATATACTTATTCGTATTGCCTTTTTAGGACATATATACATATGCATATATTTATGTATATATATATTATATGTATTAAATGTACTTTAATAATTAAATGAGCTAAAATATATTGAACTGGTAATTATGCCTGGCACATAAAAAACCCTAATACTATAATTATTTTACCATTATAATATCATGATTTTTCCCTGCTAGATTTTTCAACTAGATTCTTCCCTACTCTGCCTGGCACAAAGAAATTATCATAAAGCTATCTTACATGGTATAACAATTTAGTTTACCAAGCAGTTAGTCAACCATTTATATCTCAAAAAGCACTTAGAGGTAAGTAGTATTAGCTGTCTCTGATATAGGAAAGATTTAAGGTTCAGAAAAAGTTTGCAAATTAAATCAGAGAATTCAGCTAGAATGTAAACAAATAGGAAGCTCAGGGCTCTTGACTCCAAGACCAGGCCAGGGGAAGAATTCATCTGGGGTGGCAAGTGTGCTGATTCAGCAGCCCTCTCTAATATAATCCCTAAGCCTCCTTTGTTTTCCTTTCTGAGTCATATAATTTTTATTACTTATGAATGGTCTGTAAATTATTTATGAGGTATTTGTCTTCTATTCAGATTATAATTTCCTTGAGGGCAGGTCTTACACCAAGTATTTTTAAGTGCACCACCGCTTTGTGATAACACTTGGTATCCTTTGAATGTTGAATAAATATTTTAACAACGAATGCCACTTAGGACTTTAATGTCAGTTTGACTACTAATTTTTCAAGTGATCAGTAAGGAAACCCGCAAATATTTATTGCAAACAAATTATTCAGATATATTTTTAAAAGTGATTGCCAATAAAACGATAAACTAGGATATCTAATCTCTTGGATCTCTACTAAATCTACTTCACTTAATCAGATTATTTTATTAAGATAAAAAGTTATTTAAAATGTAGATGAAATACATTAAATAGTAGTTTTCAGGCTTCCTGAGACAGCACAATGCTCAGAAATTGTGATGTCATTAGTGAAAGTCCATGAAATAATATTCAGTCCCATGTCATTCACCATAATTGCGCATATGTGTTGGTGTATAGTGTTTGATATTTTACTTTGCCTATTAATTTCAAGTTTAAATTAAGTGCTTAGAATGCAATGTAACAACCAAGAGCACTCATGTCCATTCATCAAAACTTGGTATGTATGCAGGCACTGATGTGTTTGTATTTTAATATTCCTCCCTAAATTCTTTACTCACTTTACTCACTAGAGTATGAGTAAATGCTAGACACCAGATCTTGAAAGTATAATCATGAGATTCACACTCATGTTGAGGGAAATAATAGATGACAATTTGATTATTTCCCCAGAAACTAGAAGAAAACAACTACTGCTGGATTTGGTAATGAAGCATAAATGTATTCCAATTTTAATGCTCAAAGTTTGAACACTTCTGCATTGGAAATCAAGGTGAATCTTAATTGCCCCTCTAGTCTGCCCTTTACTTAAAAATAATCAATACATTCACTCATTTTTTTTATTTACCTGTCATGTTTTCCTCTTTCTTTAACAGTTGAAACCATGTACACTTTACAGAAGCATATTCTTTAAGACCATCTTCTTTCCCAACAAAAGAAATATAGGTGCAGGTGTTACAACAACACTGGAGGTGGTGACAATCATGTAAAGGCCATGGCCAATTCAATTTGCCATTATAACATCCTCGACTGTTTGTAAAATTTCCATGTTTGCTTGGTGCTCAAAACAGAAATCGATGTAAGCCTACAGACTGAGTCCAGAGAAAATAATAATTGTGAAGTTAAGGGCTCAGATATATGAACATCTATGTCTGTCTATCTATCTATCTATCTATCTATCTATCTATCTATCTATCTATCTATCTATCCATCCATCTATCTATCTACCTACCTGAAAAGAGATGTGGAGTGAAAGGGACATTTTCCTTATCAGCCGAAAAATGTACGTATGAGCATTCCATTGTTATTCTGATGGTGATAGAAGGAAGATCAGAGAACCAACGATTACCCTGAAACCAGAGGACCAAACTTGCTCTTCTTCCCTTTTAATAAATATCACTCATTCGTTTTACCTATCAGTTCTAGGAAAGCTTCTTTTGCAAGGCTTTGTTCCCTGCTCCGTGAAACTATACAGGTGGCGCTGCCTCAGCAGGAAATGGTCTTCTTGCTGAGGGCCTGCCAATTATTTGTAGTGAAACAAAAACAGAAAAATAAATATTATATGTTGATGGATGCTTGTCTAGAAAGGGAATGAGGGGCTTTCAATGGGGCTTGTCTGACACAAAAACCTTCAACAAATCTGCATTTTCAATGGCAAAGTGGCTACAGTTCTATAGCTGCTCCACTGGTGAACCTCAAGATTTATCTCATAAATTTAAATCATAGATGACATAGCACTGGAATGGAAATAAATGACACCTTTAAAAATAAATCTAGTGCAACATTTGGGAGAAGGAATCACACATTTAAAAGGGGAAAAAAAGAAAGTTCCAATGTGCCAAAACAGAGCTTTTATTTATTGTCCTATTTACTATTCTCTGTCTAAAATTAGCATCCCTCTTACTTTTCCTTTTAGTCCTCTTTATAATACATGCTGTGGAAGAGCTCTGGAGTTTTGTGCAACTCAAGTAGTAAGCCTGGTTGCAGCTCTAACAAAAGCTTGCCAGGGTTGAAAGCCAAACTGGCAAGGTTTTCTGTTGTGTCAGCGTTTAAGTATTATTGCAATGTTATCATATCGCTGAAGAAAGGGGAGCATGGAAACAGCAGAGCCCAGTGGTAAGGAACATTTGAAAGAAAGTGTGCACCTAGCTGCAACAGAGAGTTTGGCTGTATTGAACAGGGCTGAACTTTAATAGAAACCAGTTAACTCAACTTTAATTCTATCATATAAAACTGTGCTTTTAAAATTTAGTCCAGTAGACCTTGATTCCAGCAGTCTTTCTGAATCAGACAGTGATAAAGGGTAATGAAGAGTGCAGGTCTGAAAGCCTGCAACATCAGATGAAGACCTCCTTGCATTATAAGGAGATTTCCACTGGCCAGCACTGCGACAAAATTTTTTTTCTCAAAGGGAAATTTGAGAGCAAAAAAAATCTGAGAGTTTCCCCCCCTTTCCTATATTTGTTCACATGTCCAGATAAAAGTAAATGAAAATTTGGACATTTGTCATGAGAAACCACAATAGAATTCACAATTTGAGCAAAGTTACTACCAATATCAGTAGAGTCAATTGAGAAAAACTCAAGAAATAAAAGCAACAGCTAGAAGCAAAATAAGTTAAACCAAAGCCATAACCTATCAACATTAAAATGTTTTCTGAAGGGGAAAACATATAGTATCATTTATGCAAGCTATTATGATAATTGGATGGCTACATTAGAAACTTCTTTTTTGAGGGGGTGGGAACTAAGTAAAAACCAGAGGGGGAAGAAGCATGAGAAGAAGCATGAGAGAAGCATGAGTTCTTCCAGAGGTAAGTTTCCCTCCACATATCGATGGTTTCTATCCTCAAGACCATCATAGAAGTATGTGTACATTATTTAGAGGATTTAAAGATTGAAGTGGTGAGATTAAGAGCTTTACCCTCATTCACTCTTTGCCTCATTTGCTTTCCAATTCCCTGTAGTTAGATAGAGTCAAATATATTCTCACCCTGTGATCAGTGTTGGTTTTCAACTGACACTCTGCATGTGGAGCTCAGGAAAACCAAACACCTACAGGAATGTGTTGAAGAAACCAGATAGCAAGGCCGCCAAGTGACTCAGTCTCTGCTTCCATTCCCTGGGGTTTATCAACTTTGTTAATGGGCATATGTGCTGAGAATTATGTAACATTAAACATGGGAAACATTTCCTGTAAAAATGTTTCATTCTTTCTCAAAGTCAATGCATTGGTAGGTCTAGTGTCCAGGTAAAACACCACCCTCTAGTGTACATCTCTAAATAATGCTGTTATGACTCCTTTGATGGTAACAGTTAATGACAGTGGAGAATATTAAAATAAGTGTTACAATAACAGTCATTTCCTATTAATATCCATAGGGCAATACATGCAAGGAATAAGTATACCGTGGGTGACATATAAATCATTGGTGTGGTCAAAGCACTGTTGATTTTCATTGAACACGAAGCAAACAGTTGGCTAGATTAAAAGAATCTAACAAACTCATTAATTTAGCAAGTATTAGTGAGTATTTGTTACAGAATAGATGTTGCTCTGTGACACAACAAGAATCATAAACATAAACTATAAAATGAAAGAAAATTATTCCAATAGGTGAATATTAGCTGAGAAATCCCCTTGATGCCAGTTTTTCAGAAAAATAATATAAATTGCTGAGATGAGGATGACATTCAATTACCTAAAGAAAGCTGAAAATGTATTAACAGAAACACAAAAATGTTTCTCAAAAATGCTCAAAACAATTGAGGAATAAAATGCAAATTATGCAAATACATAAGAAAAAACTATAAAAGTCTAGATTAGAAGCTCTCTTGATGTTGTACAGCCTGATTCCATGTGAATAAAAGGAGTAGATGGGGCGATTGAAAGTATTCTGCAATCGTCTGGCACAGGAGATAGAAAATCTGTGAAAACATTTGACATTGCTCTTTTCTCTCTCATACAGAGCTCAAAGACACCAAACTCATGTTGAAAATGTCTGTAGATCCTTTCTACACTGGTGACTACCTTAGAAGACTTTTTTTTTGTCTTAATTAAATCTAGCCCAAAGTGTTGAAAGTGGATTTGGCCTGGAGCATGCAAGTGTGAAGACTTGAGGATGTTAAAAATTCGTCCCACAAGACATAGGAGGCATTAAATTCATATACATTTTCCCAGATAGTATCTTCAAAATGCCCTATTAAAATTCCCTCAGTGGTATTTTTGAATGGAATCAGGGAACATCTAACAGTTCCATCTAACAGAAACATTATTGCTCAGCAATATTATCTTCAGCAATAAGCAAGATATTTAGACTTTTGCTACTAGAAAATCTTGTCTTACATACCCATAGTCACTTAACTGCCTCAAAACATTTTGGAAGTAGTTGGAACTTAATAAAAGACCTGCATATGTACACATGTGTACATTTTGCCCAAGTTTTCAAGTATGTATACAGTGAGGATCAGCTGAACACAATGTGCTCAGGTAGAAAATGTCCCCTTAAAAGAAGAGATAGTGAATTTGCCCTAGAATTTGTCTTCTTTTATTGCTAAGGAAGGAACACAACTAGACAGCACTCTAAGAGCCAGAGGATTCAAGTCCTTACCCTAGTTCTAATTCTAACCAGGCATATGAGCTGAGAAAAATATCTTTTTTAAAACTTTATTTTTATTGTTGACACTGTTAAACTTGTCCCCATGTCCCCCCACCTTTGCCCACCTCCATCCAGACCCCAACCCTCTTCCCTGTGGCCATCATCACATTGTTGTCTGTGTTTATGAGTTATGCATATATGTTCTTTGGCTAATCCATTCACCTTCTTTCACTCCATCCCCCTCCCCTTTCCTTTCATATAGCTATAAGTCTGTTCCATGTATCCATGACTCTGTTTCTATTTTGTTCATCAAGGTACTTTGTTCATTAGATTCCACACATAAATAAGATCATACGGTATCTTTCACTGACTGGTTTATTTCACTTAGCATAATAATCTCCAGGTCCATCCATGCTGTTGCAAAGGGTAACATTTCCTTCTTTTTTACAGCCAAGTAGTAGTCCATTTTGTAAATATATCACATCTTTTTTATCCACTCATTTACTGATGGGTACTTCAGACTGTTTCCACATCTTGTTTATTACAAATAATGCAGCCATGAAAATAGGGGTGCATATATTCTTTTGAATTGGTATTTCACTATTCTTAGGATATATTCCCAGAAGTGGGATCACCGGGTCAAAAGGCAGTTCCATTTTTAATTTTTTGAGGAAACCATGTACTATTTTCCACAGTGGTTATACCAATCTGCATTCTCACCAACAGTGTACTATGGTTCCCTTTTCCACACATCCTCACCAGCACTTGTTGTTTATTGATTTATTGATGGCAGCCATTCTGGGAGGCATAAGATGATATCACATTGTGGTTTTAATTTGCATCTCTCTGATGATTAGTGACATTGTGTATTTTTTTATTAGGTGTATTAGCCATCTATATGCCCTCTTTGGAAAAGTGTCTATTCAGGTCCTTTGCCCATTTTATATTGGATTGTGTGTCTTCCTCATGTTGAGTTGTATAAGTTCTTTATACATTTTGGAAATTACCCCTTATCAGGTGTATCATTGGCAAATATGTTCTCCCGTAATCATAGCAATGTTTTTGCCAATATATCTCCTGGGGCAAAGAGAAAAAATAAACAAGTGGGACTACATCAAACTGAAAAGCTTCTGCATACCAAAAGACACCATCAACAAAATGAAAAGGGACTTGAGAAAAATAACTTTTTTATCATCGCCCAGATTCTCAGTTTATATCTGGTGTGGATAAGACTGAATGATTGCAAAAGACACTTCACATGGTTACGGTCTGTGACTTACAAGGGTAGTAGTTTGGCTCTCTAACTGACATTAAAATTTAAGGTTATATTACCGGGTGAGACAAAAAAGTAGGTTTACAGTTGTGAGTACATAAAACATAGGGCTTATTCTTGTATTATTATTTACTAATTATTGTATTATTTTCTATACAAACAAATGTAAGCCTGCTTTTATCTAACCTTGTATTTTGGAAAATTTTAGATTAATATCAACCATAACCAATACCAAATGATGTGGAACATCTAAAATAACATTTAAATAAATAATCCAATCTAGTGCTGATGACCTCTTTTGTTGGACTGATGCTGTGCAGCATGTCAGGTGGTCGGACACGATGTGGAAGGAGGGTGCCTGCGTTGGCATTCCAGCTGCACGACCTGAGTTACTTCTCTGTGCCTTAGGTTTCTTACCAGAAATGTGGAGATAAAATAGCACCTCTTCTACTTTGTAGGGCTGTTTTAAGGATGAAATAAAATGAAGCATATAAGTTCTTAGCACAGATTTTGCACAGACCAAGAGTCCAACAATATTTTATTATTACTACTATGCTACCAAAGAATAGAGAAGACAATAAAAGTGAAAATATACTCCAATTCTTATTTTTAATGAAATATTATTTATTTTGAGGGAAACTTATTTTTGTAACCTTTATCAAATGGTTAATCTTCTTTAATTATGCCTCCACAATGACATCATCAGTAGTTAGAAATACAGGTAGCATCTGGCCAATACTCTAATTCGTATTATGGAAGAGGTGATGTTTAAACTCATGGGGTAGCTTCAGAGAGACATGGCTAAGCTTTCAAGAATAGATAATGGGTAATAAGTTAAGTATGAGAACACTTATTATAAAGGTACCTTTCACACTGTATTCTCAACATCATTTCAGTAAGAATAATTTTGAGCCCTGGCTGGTGTAGCTCAGTGGATTGAGCACGGGTCTATGAACTGTAGGATTGTGGTTCGAGTCCCAGTCAGGGCACATGCCTGGGTTGCAGGCCAATTCCCAGCAGGGGACACACAAGAGGCAACCGTACATTGATACTTCTCTCCCTCTCTCCTTCCCTTACCCTCTAAAGAAAAATAAAATAAAATCTTAAAAAAAGAATAATTTTGAACCAATAGCAGCTACACGTACATCTGCCACCACACACATACATGAAAGTGGGAAGGAAGGCTCATTGTAACTGTGGCAAACAGCACTCTAACACAGGAAAACTATGTTATCTAGTTAATACAGCAATATAATTTGACAGGTTCTTTAACAATAAACAAAACGGTGCATTCTAAAACTTACCAAGTGATTTTCTTCAACTAAATATCCATGCTGTGTTTCAATGTTCTTTAACCTTGACATTTATGTTGAATTATACATTTGCTATGAAAAGGGAAACTTGGATCCCTACAAAAGAAAGCTTTTTGGAGTCGAGAAAGAATTCTCAGTGCAGTTTCATAGAGTCTCTCCAAACTTCCAATCCAAGTGTCAGAGCTGGAGAGTATGATGACTGAAAAAAGTAGAAGTTTTGTTGATGTTTTCTGTCCTATTACTGTTCTTATAATGGTTTTTGTTCCAACCGAATACAACACATCATATGGTCTCTAGTTAACACTGGCAAAGAAAAAAAAAAGAATTTGCAGAGTTCAGAGAGACTAAATAGATAGAGATAATATGGCCTGAGGATATCAGCTTCTGTACATCTATTTCTCATATTTAGTAGTGTGCATAAAAACTAAGTAGGCTTTGAGTACAGAGCATTATCTTAAAAAAGTGCAAAAACACCCTGAAACTCAATCCATATTTTGAGAACTCTGACAGAAATAAGGAACTGAGGCCAAACTGACACTACTTAGCAATCAACAAAGCTGTCCGTGTATTCATCAGCTCTACTGGGCACATTTAGCACAATTGATCAGGCTAACTTTGAGAAGGATCATAAGGATATAAAGACTCCTTCCAAGCAGTGAGAAAATGAATAGCTGAATGGAGAAAATTGTGCCACACGTCTTCTTGTCCTATTACTGTTAACGCCAGCAGTCACAATCAGTAGTTTATTGTATAGGGCAATCTTGTTGATTAGAAACTGGATTCAAGTTCATCAAAATGGAATGGCATGTAACTCATCCCTTCTATTCCTACAGAAATAACTTATGCATCTTTATAGGCATTTTTATTTGTAGCAGTATGTCATAAGAAATGGCTTTGAAAATGTATATAGTGCCTTGTCAATCACTTCTGCCATTCACTTCTTAAAAGAGCTAAAAAACAAGTCAGCAAAAAAAAAAATGTTTCACTGTAGCAAAAGAGACATTTCTATGCTATTTTTATTTAAAAGTTTCAAAATAATTGTCTCAAAGTCCAATTGCTTTGACTTATTATTTGAACTATCTTTATATCTGGATGTAGGTGCTTTGCTAAAGACTCCTATATGTAATTGTTAATATTTTGATCTAAAAGAACAATTCTAAAGAAGTGGAATAGTATGCTCAGAATTACCCAGGAGGTCACTAAATGGGAAAACAAGACAAAACCAAGAAGTTTTAAAGCTCACCCTCAGTCACTAACTCATTTCTCTGACATGTAACATCAGTTCATTAGCCCCAGTCTTGACCCAAACAAGAGAGGATAAACAAATTTAGTTGCTTAGCAACAGGACTACTGAGGCAAAGTGGTAGAATTTGCTTTAATGTTGCTTCTTGGGCTAATTATTTCAAGGTCCTTGCAGATTATGCAACTTCTAAAACCAGCAACACTGAATAGAAAACCTTTTCAATTGCAACATTCTAATAATTATAATATTATTATTTAATCAAAATTTATTGATGTATGACTATGTTTGATACTACTGTTTAAAGTGTTTTGAATATGTTAACTTGTAGAAAATAAAGAAGAGAGAAAAATATATATTGTACATATATTCAATATATATTCCAGATAAAAAACCTACATTAAAAATAGAAAATGGTTATTAGGTTAATCCATAAAGCAAAGAATATGAAGGACATCAGTAAGTATATACCTCTTTGTTTTAAAATATATATGAACACTTTACATATGGATTCCTTTCAAAGATTTTAAAACACAATTTCAATTTCTCTCCCAAGTTCTTGAAAGTTAAATATAGCACATGTTTTCCCTTGTTTAAAAAAAATGTAAAAAAACGGAAAGCTTAAAGATCATTGTCTCTTCTTAAAGCACAAAGATCAGTCATATAATTAGCTCATAAACTTTAGTTTAATGTTCTTTTCAATTTCTTGCACTTACAAACCAGATGTTGTGTGTGTGAGTGTGTATGTGAAATTTCAGCACAACAACTCAGCTAGTACAATGGAAATATTGCATACACAAACAAAATTGCATTAAAGTAAATTTACTAAATAGTTACCCTTACTAATATAGTTAATTATTGCCATCGATTATTTCGTGCTCACTCTAAGGTTGTTGATGGCTAAGTTTCCCAGAGAAAGGAAAAGGAACACACCATCCTCATTTTTCTTACTCATAGGGGCACAGTGTAGCAATAGAACATTTAAGACATCCCAAGAAAAATGAATGGTTTCAGATATATATTCAAAATTAACATTTTCTATGTGCAATTTCAATGCAAACTTACTTGTTGTGAAACATGAAATGGTGCCATGGTTGACAAGAGGACGACAAACTCCATCTCTAACTTCTTTAATTCTAGTTTATTGTGACAATAAAGGAAGTGTACCCTGTGGTCTTTCAGACACTGTAGATTTACTTCGGGGAAATAAAAAAAGGTTCACAATGAGAACAATAGTTCCAGACACCACAGATGGAAATTTAAATGTGGTGTGACACCACACATCAGGAGCCAGCTAAGGTAACCGTGTTGCATGCAGTCTGCGAGCTACTCTTGTGAAAAGATCCCTTGGCATTTTCTTAACAAGAACAAAGCTTTGGTGCCAATGTTTTGGCTTCCTTCCACTTTCCAGTGTATGAGCTCCAACCATCAGTTCTCCTTCTACCTTTTACATCTTCAATAATTTTAGGGCTATACAATTCATGTTAATATTCTTGTGAAACATGGACTTTAGTGATGGCAATGCAACCCTACTAGGTATTTATGAGACTCTTCAGGAAAACTGTGTTCTGCTCTTGAGCTACAGTAACAGCAGTTTTACGTCTTTCAAACAAGGTCCTGATTACATTTTCTCACATTACCCAGTCCTTAATCAAGTTAAATGCTTTAACAAAATTGAACCAACTCCCAGACAGGCATGAACAAATGCAAAACAGAGGAGACTAGAAGAGAGAATACACATAAATACACACATCTACACACAGAAACCACACACAGAAGCCGTATCTGGTAGCATGTTAGAATAAGAAAAGTTCTATTTAAAATGTTTTTTGCATAAGTAAATAAAATCTATTTTATAAAATATAAATGTGTATCTAAACATATAACTTATTTTCCCATCTTACCAACACCTTCAATACTGTAATTGAATGAAGGCTTAACAAATCATTGACACGGTGACTTCTTTAAATATCTCATTAATTTCAAAGATAAAATGTTTTGAGGGCTGAATCTGAAAAATGATATTTTAACATATGAAGTAAAATATCTGAAGTAATTAATTGTCAAAAGTTGATATAAGGATTCCAGTTGCCAAAGTGGCACATAAGAAACTTGGAATTTACCACAAAACTTGGAAGTTACCACTACATCCTAACAAGTAAAAAGTTGAACAAATAGAAATGAACAACTCTTCCTAGATCTGTAAAAGAAGTGAAGACATGGAGAACACTGCTGACCTGAAAGCTGGACACAGGCAAAAACAGAGACTCATGCTTCACAGGAAGAGAGCCCATGAGCAGAAGCATCTGCAGAGAAGAGGAATGGGGCAGGCAAAGAGACAAGGAGAACCTGAACTGTAATTGATAAACTAAGGCAAGCTCAGTGTGTACGACTGAGAATTAAATGTCCAGGACACCCAATCATACGGGTGACCCCACACCTTTGTGAGTTTTACCTCTAGGAGTTCAACCTGGTTCTCCCAGTGAATAGTTGAGAAAAAATCCCCTCATGCTTCCAACAAGAGGAGGAAAAAAGGAACCATTCTGAAATACACTAGAACATTCTACTCTTCTTAACAAATTCTGCTTTGAGGAGAAACAGTTCAACCAGAATCTAACCTGCTGTGGTCCTATCAGAGATTAACTGACCTGAGTGAAAGGAAACACCCAACTCCAGCCAGCTCCAGTGGGGTTTCTAAGGCAGTGTAAGTGCTTTGTATGAAACTACACTGGTAGATGAACCCATAGGTTTACACAACCCTGAGTGAATCCTAACATGCACTATGTACTTTGGGTGATTATGATGTGTGAATGCAAGTTCATCGACTGTAATAAATATACCACTCTTGTGGGGGTTGTTGATAATAAATATACCACTCTTGTAGGGGTTGTTGCATTGGGGTGGAAGGCTCTATGGGAAATCTATGTTCCTTTCCCTAGTTTTGCTGTGAACATAAAACTGTCCTAAAAATAAAATTTGCTTTTTTTTAAAAAAGTTGATATAGTCTCCAACTTACTTTTTAATCTTTCATTTTTATCCAATCATTTCTATAATTATGTTATTCATGTATTTTCTTTTCAAGTCAGTTCAATTATTTCATTCTCTCTGCATTGTCTTGCCCTTATTTATTCAATGCTCACTTGGTATTTGGTACCTAATGCACAAAATTCCCTTTAACAATTCACATTCATATTTTGAAATAGAAATTATCATTGCCATTTTATAAGTAAGGAATCTTAAAATTTAAAATATTAGTAAACTTGTTTAAATCACATAGCTACAAGGCAAAAAAGTCCTTGTTAGAACATAATGTTGTCTGTTAAGTTGTAGTGTGAACTATCGTACAGTCATTAGCAATGATACTCTCTTAATCTCATCAGCATCTTCTGTTTTTTGTTTAAACATTTCTTTCAACCAGTCTGTTATGCCTCTATAAAGCTACTTTCTCCAGAATTTCTGAGTAAAATTAATAACTACTTCTATATCTGAGCATTAGTTGATTCAAGTGTTTCAAAAGCTGGGTAAAAGTTGCTACATTCCATTTTATTTGTTATCATCTAATATTTTCTGAGACAATTAGGGGTTTTATTTAAGGGAACAGGTTATCTACACTGCTGGTTATGAGGTAAATATTCTGGAAGAAATAGAGTTGTCATTAATTTTTAGTTAGGGACAAAAAGTTAGCCAAATGATACATTATCACTGCTGGGGACATAGTGAAATTGAAAAAAGCAGATCAAGACAAAGCTTCCTTAAGCTTTGGAGATTATATGTAATTTGAAGATGGACAAATATTCTATCCTCTGGAGTAAAGAACCATTGACATGTTCATGAATTAATGATATATTTATATTTCTCTTGTAAGGAAAAATATTGGATAGCTTTTGGAAGACTCTATGCCATTTTTACAAGTATTAACATATGAAAATGTTTACTCAGTCATTTCTACAAAATGCTAGATTTGTGAAATCATGCTATGATTGTGAAAATCAAACCAGCACTAAAGATTATAGGAAGTCTTAAGTTCAAACTAACAAATGACTACCCTTGACAACTTGAATGTTATCAAATCATATTTTGTTTTGTTTCTAATTTACTATCTTGCTAACCACATGGCCATGGCCCTTAGCTGAGATAAGTTACACATGAGCATAATGAAACAGATAGAGTAGATACAATAAACATTTGGATTTAAAAAGAAACAGGGAGAAAGCAGGGAGGAAGATGGGAATTTAGGTAGCTAGAAAATAATCTGATTTAGGATGACCAAGTTTGTCAACTTGGCCAGTGTTTTCATTTTTCAGACACAAAAGAAGGGGAAGAGATTAGCCAAGGAATATGTGCATAATTCATAGACACAGAACACTGGGAGGTGATGGTCAAAGGGAAGGGGGTGCAGGGCTGGATGGAGGTGGGCAGAGTGGGGGAAATGGGGACATCTGTAACAGCTTCAATGATAAAAATAAATAATAAATAAATGAATAAAATATACTGTAAACTGGATGGCATATTTATGAAAACATAAAAGCATTGTTTTACATCACAAAGAAATGGAGTAGAATAAATTTAAGAGGCAAAATAATAATATTTTAAAGCCACAGTATCCTGAGTTTATTCCTTATTAATGGACTGAACTTTTTCTAGAAAAAGAGGGGGATATAAACAGGAGATCTAAAATAGGCATTTTCATAATATTACTATAAAGAGAGAGATTGCTATAATTTAACCACTGAGCTGAAAACTGAAATCCTTAAAATGCCTTTTTAGGCAGCTGATCCTGACCTCCTACAGACCAATTAGAGTTGAATAATTGTTGTTGGTATGACAACCTCAGGGAGAAACAAAAGACTTCAATTTCGTTAAGTGAAGCCACAAAATTGTCCTTTAGAATAGAAAATAGAGAGGGGTGGCTATAAATCATGGTGGCTTATGAGATCACGTTGGATAATAACATTTTTCTTCTAATAATGTTATTAAGACCACTGTGGGTCATGAAGGGCTAACCCATACATATCATTAATTCATACATTTCAGCTGCCTTTAATCTAAGATTGATTATCAAAACCAAATCGATTATTTTACTTATATGAATAGTCAGTAAGAGATTTAAGCACAATTTCAAATCCATATATTTCTTAGATATAGCTTCAGTTTTGTTTCAGTAGAAAATGTGTTAAACAGTCTGATATTCAAAACCCATGTACATTTCATTTTTAAAAAAGTTAAAAAAAAACACTTGCAAATGGTCAGTTTTCATGTATGTAAAAGCTGCTATTACTGATAATATATATAAATGAAGGTATCCATAGTCTTCCTTTCTTTATTACACATATGCTACTCTTGATCTTAGAGTATTATTCAGGTATGATTGATGTACAAGAAACTACGCACATTGACGTAGAATTTTATGAGTTTTAACATGAATCCACTCATTAAACCATCATGACAATAGAGGTAATGAACATGTACATTACTGCCGCCAATTTCTTCTTGTGTGCCCCAGTGTACTTCATTCCTCTCAACTACCTGCCATCTTCAGCAAACCACTAACTTGTTTTCTGTCACTTTACATTAGTTTGCATTGTCTAGAATTTTATATAAATGGAATTACAGAATAAATTCTCCTTTTTGTCTGGCTTCTTTCACTCAGCATAATCTCTGATGTACTTCACAAATTAGGATATTAGAACATGCACATGCCATTCTTTATCTTCTACAATATATAAATATTATAATGATGACTGTTTTGATGTTCTTTTAAATATTCTTTAGCTTTGGCTTAAGATGCAAATTACTCATAATGGAATACAACTCAGTGGTAAAAAAGAAGAAAATTTTACCTTTTGTAACAGCATGGATGGACCAGGAGAACATTATGCTAAGCAAAACAAGCCAGTTAGAGAAAGAAAAATGCCACATGATTGGGAAGGAATACTCCTTCCTTCATATATATGTGGGATCTAATGAACAAATTGAACTAACAAGCAAAAAGAGACAGCCTCAGAGATAGAGAGCAGGACGACACCTATTGGTGGTTGGGGGTAGGTTAGGGAGTGGAAGGATTGTGCAGAAAGGAGAAAGGACTCATGGACAAGGACAACAGTGTGGTGATTACAGGGGTGAAGCACGTATAAGTGGGTTAAATGGTAATGAAAAAATACAATGAACATTTTTTTAAGATTGTATCCTTTCAAAGCTTGCTATTACGTTTCATTTGACAGTTTGGTTTCAGGGCAATATCTAGGGGAAAATTCTGACCCCCCCTCACCAAGGAGTTGAGTATTCTGCTATATGCATTGAATATTATGAGGTCTTTCCCTCTTCCCATTGTGAGAACACAAACTATTAATATTATCATCTCTTGTGATCACCAGGGATTGTTGTGACTGTTCTCTTCCAGAGGTTCTTTCTCTAGCTTTGAGTAGTTCCCTCAAATACATGCACTCATTATGTACACAACTAAAGATCTGAGCAGAACACTGTGCAGAGTTCCAGGGCTGTCTGTCTTTGCAGCCCTCTGTCAATACAACTCTCCTTTCTGGCGCTCTGCTCTGCAGATTCTAGCCATTTGGCTTCCCCTGCCTATTCTGCTCTGGGACAGCGCTGGGCTCTCATTGGTTCCCAGCTTCCCTGCATAAGGCCTGACAAAGACCAGAACAATCACGGTCAGTAAACTGGGACAGCCATAGAGCATAGCTCACTCATTTCTCTTTTCTTAGATCATGGTCCCATACTAACCTTTGTCCGATGCCCATTGTTTCACATATTTTGTGTGTTTTTTTAAGCTGTACAAGGAGGAAGGATAACTTAGTTCTTTTAAATTACTGAGAGTTGCCGGGAGAATTTTTATTATAAGATAGTATGCAAAAATAGAAAATAACAGCACATGTAATCTGCATTGTCCTTAACAAGATTTATTTGGTTATTTAGTGGACATTTGACATCTATATTAGTTGGGGAAGTATATAAATGTAAGATCGGGGACAATCCTCATGTTACTATTCATAGTGAGGTGGAAGAACAAAACAGGTTACCAAAATATGAGGCTGCCTCAAGAGCTCCTTAAAATCATTAAAGCGATGTTTTTAATTGATTAAAAATTTATACTTATGTATAAAATTAATTGATTCTTTTATTTTTTTAATTCAACATTTATTGAGTGCCTATTATGTGCTAGATATTGTTCCAGGTACTTGGGACACAGCAGAGAACAACACAAAGGTTCCTGCCCTCATGGAGCTTACATGTATGACCCCTTCACCTGTGCTCTCTGTGATCCTGAGCAAGCCACGGCACCTCTCCTTGGCAATCCGATGAGGGAAGAAGCAGGCCTGGCCCAGAAATGGGAAATGTGTCTGGTGCAGTGTAGATGCCAAACAGAAACCACCCCCTAACCACTACCCAGACAGGAGATCAGGCTAGAAGTTGACTTTTAATAATAAAGTACAATGCAGGAGGGCAGAGGGAGGGCAGCCAGGTGCTGCAGCCCCAGGGTCTGGGCTGGCTACACAAACTACTGCTGCTGCTTTGTGGCTGCCTTCCTGGCAAGGTCCTTGGCCTTCTCTGTAGCTGCCAGTGCCTTCCCCTTGGCTTCCTTGGCTATCTCAACCAGGGTATTGGAAGGGGGCTCCCCTTGCAGCTTGGTCAAGATGTATTCAGAGCCCTTCATGGTCTTGGTCACATTTTTTTGAACGGGGCAAGACCAAATTCCTGGACAGCTCTGGGGATGCTGAATAAGCTAGAGGAGACTCAAGCTTTCCAGTGGAATTCGGGCCAGCTGCTTTTATCAGAGTTCACACAGTAAACACATTATTCCTCCCCCACCATTGGCCTGGCATGGTTGATGTTCCAGGTGAAGGTGTTCATGGTCTGGTTCCATGGGTCCACAGTGGAATCCTCCAGCATGGACACCAAGTGAGCAACATTGCCAGGAAAGAGTCGCTCGCTCTAGTGGGGCATCCTCTTGGTCTTTGTCAGGAGTCTCCAGGACAGAAGCTTCTGGCCTGGGGTCACCTCCCGGTGCACTATGTCTTCTGTCAAGACATGATTGCTATAGGGATTTGGGTACTGCGGCCAGAAGGCAGCAAACACTTGGTCCCAGGAATTCCAGAACATGCTCTGGCCCAGAAAATACTTCACCATCATGTGGCCAGGGCTGGATCAGCACCTGTGCAGCATCAGGGGTGCAGAGCCCAGGGGACACATGGAGACCAGGCCTGAACTCTGCAAATGCCTACTAGGCATGCATCTCAGTCACCACCACGCTGCACTCCACCAGCTGCCACTGCCATGAGGAGTTGTAGACTGATTCTTTCAAATTAAATTATTGATAATACTTAACAGCGTTTCTTGCCTAATACTTAAAGGACCAAATTTTCTAATGTCACGTATTCCACATGCCAGAATAGCACCCAAGTACTGAATTTCTGCTAGGCAGGAAAATAGAACTCTGTATCACCTGCCTTCTACTCTTCATGGCTTACAAAGAAAAAGTGACTTGCATTAAAATTTATGGTAGTCAAGCCATAAGGCCTGCTAAGTAATTTTTCATTTCTCTTTTTTCAAGACAAAGGTAGGAATATTAATCTAGCATGTTTGGAGTTAGTCGATATCATGTGCCTTGCTTTGGCTAAAGACATATGATAGAAAATGATGCGTGTCACTTCCAGATAGAAGCTTTAAGACCCACAAAGTAACTCACCTTGTTCCCTTTTCTTGCCTCAATAGTTTATCAAAGTATGTATTGAGATAAAGCCTCCATCAGCTGGGTTTTAGAAAAACTAAGATACACAGTCTCCAACTAAACTCAAGCTGGTTGCTTCACCCTGTTGATCATGTAGTGTGAGAAAAAGACTCTTGTTTTATTTAAGCCACTGAGATTTGGGGATTTAGGGGTATTGTCATCATAGCACGACCTGGATGGCCAGTGTGCACAGCACAGCCTCATACACTTTCCCAGAAGGACAACCACAAAGTGAAATAGAGACAGTGTATCAAAACCAAAGATTGTAATAGCAGGTTAAATTGAAAATTGAAAAAAAATCTGGTTTCATAAATAATGAAAAAGTATTTCATGAGTAGCAAATTATCTACCTTTAAAAACAATCCTTCATCTTTTAGATAACACTGTCTTTTCTTTAATTGTTTCATTATTTGTGAACCCCTGGTACTTAAAACTTCATTTGTTTACTAGTGACTTTGAATGCTGGAAACTATCTACTTCATAAGTCTAATTCTGGGTTATTTACATTTAGCTTAAACAAAGAATCAGACTTAGAAACAAGTACTACATTAAATAAATATGCACAGTGCAAAAGACTGAAAAATACCAGCAGGAAGTCTCTCCATAACGACCCCTCACATATTGGCTACTAACCTACCTGATGCCTTTGACAGTGCCAAAATAACAACACTCTGGCAGAGTCTCCTCCACCAGCTGTGGAAAGTACACATTAGTTCAATCAAAGGGTGATGGCTGTTAGCACTGCCCAGCACTAATGAACAATCAGTTCCTTACACCCTCAGCATGGAGGCCATTTCTTAAACTTCTAGAATAGAAGTCTTTATATATTTTAACAATATGAGTTTTGAATTATTACAGCCAATTTTATAATCTACTTAGACAATTTGTTAGATAAGAACATTTAAAAATACTATTAGAATAATAAACAAAGAGCAAGAAATCTTTAAAGCAAAGACATCAAATGCCTTTGGCCACATAGTCTTCAGACTATACATGAGCCCTACTATCTATGTGAGTTGTTGATAAAAGGCAATAAATCTTTTCACAGGCATTAATGAGAACTCACTGTTAGTGGAGTGTTGCAGGTAAAGTCTAATGACATATAGATGGTTTTCAAATAAAACTCTCATCCACTGTGCTCTGTTATCTGATTTGTGTATCTTCAAAGGCAACTGGGTGGATGGCACTGCATTCCATCCCTTAGGCATGACAGACCTTAAAGTTCCCTCCACTCACGCTAGTGAGGACATAATGATTTTGATAACTTTGAGTGAACCTAAGTAATGTTTTGAAATAACCATAACTGTTTCCTTTCAAGCAAAGAGTAGATTGTTGCAAATCTTTCTTCTCTATACATAGAATTTAAACTAGAATAAGTAAAACTTATTTATTGTTCTTTTCATGTGTCATACAGTCAGTGAATTTAATTTGCAGCAGCAGTAAACCATTGAAACAAGTGACAATAGTGAGAGTACGTCCAAAAAGTTTTTTCAGGATGTGCATTAATATCTACCATGTCCTAGAAAACAAAGCCCTGATTCTATAGGTAAATTATCCCTGTACTATGGTGAACTCTGAAGAGAATGTTACTTTTAATGAAATGCAAAAAATCATGATATAGAATATAGTTATACAATTCTGAGAGCTCAAAGTCTTATTTGTAAATCAAGGATTGAAGATGATTATCATATCTTTGCCAAAATTCTAGATTTGGTAAAAAGCCCTATCTTATTATAATTTCCTTTAATGTGATTTCTAATAATTTAAACAGTGTAACATCATACATAATACATGTCAATATACTGTGCCAATATAGGATGTGATATAGCTGTACTCCTCTTTTATATTTAAGATGTATGAACTCAATACATCCTGTTATCCAATGCAGCCAGGAAGACATTTGTGAAGAAGTTAACTCGTCCTTATTCTCTCCAAAAAAAACTTTCTTCCTTTGAGTTATGAGAACACTACCAAACTAATTAAATTACTTTCAATATAGCCTCCTAATTAAAAGAAAAATGTGGATTTCATAATAATAATGTTAAAGGCCAATACAGGAATCAAATGAGGGAAAGAGTACACAGCAAAAATTTAAAAAGTCTTCTACAAAAACAAATTTGGGTACATCTTGTTCATTTTTAAATAAAATAATAATGACGATACTAATATAATAATATTGATGATAATAATAGAAGCTTCTAGTCTTTTAGGAACGTATGGTGCCTCGGTGAGAAAACCCCAAAACATTGTAATAAAATTTTAATGAGACTTCAGATCTTCAAGATTCTGTCCAAGAAGCTGTTCCCTTTCCTCATTTTTTAAAAAAGGAATTGAGAAATGTGAATGCTTAGAAAAAAAACAAAATATAGGCTGGCAGGAAGAAATTCCATCTTGTTGGGTCTCTGAAACAGCGGAGGACTGAACACTTGTAAACACGGTACCTTGAGCAATAGTTGCCTTATGGCTTGTAGTTTGAGGCCAAGAATAGCATGATAAACTTAGAATGTGTTTATCTCTTGGCAGCTTCATTTTACTTGCAAGCTGGGAGGGACAAAGACCAACAATTTTCCACCTACAAAGTGCATGTAAGCTGGCAGGCAGCTCAGTGAGTAAGTCAGCTTGAACCTCCCGATCACAACTATTCTCAAAGACAGATGGACAACTTTGGAAAGGGAGATGATTCAACCAATATCTCCAGGCATTTGTGGTTATAACGCCTGTAGCAGGGGGGTATGTGTGGAGAAGCATTAATTTGGAGACTTCACATACGTTAGTGCTATTTTAAGAAATAAATGGTATGTGTATAAATTTTTATAATTCCATATTCTTTGTTAGTTGAAAACAGGTAGAAAGGTGGCAGTATTTTAAGAACCTGTGGTTTTTTCCAAGATCCAGAAAGCTAAACAAGTTTTTCAACTACTGATTTTAACCTGTTATTTTTTAATTTTTTTATAACATAGTGTTGTGTCTAATTCAAAGGCTTAATGTCCATTGTTTAATGATGGATTCTATATCCAGGTAGACACTTATATTTTATTTTAAAATTGCTTAATTGAGAATTAGAGTTAATTATATAAAATGCATTTCAAAAAAGAGGAATTGACATGATATATTTTGAAGACTGAGTAAAGGAACTTCTTGTTACAGGTTTGGTACAACTGCCTGAGTTGTGTTATTTGTCTAGTGAGGGTGTTATTCTTCAAATTATGTAGAAATTTTGAGATCATGAAACAAAACTCTTTTTTTAACCCACTGGATGCATATATTTGCTTTCAAAACAGTCCTCTCCTGCTTCAACACACAGCTCATTATCCAGGATTATTCTGAACGCTTTGGGAACGGCAGGTAAATACTACCTTTTTGGTATTGGAAGAGCTCACTTTATGGATACAGTATGGATCTGATATCAAAACAAACTGGAAAAAATCATTTATGTTACCAGAAGGAATGAAGCATGATTCTGCCCTTTTTCATAAAATATTCTATGATCAAACAGAAAATAGAAAATGGCATCATAGTAGAAATGAAATGTAAGCAGCTATTTACTCAACTTGAGAATTTCTATTAGAAATTTGTTGCATATGAAATATAAAGTGATTTTTCATACTCTTTTTTTAAAACATATATTTATGAAGAGAAAAGTCAATGGCCAAAGCAATACATACTTAGAAATGTTTTAAGTAGATTCTAAGTAGTTCTGTAAATGACTCATCATGATTTCTTCCAGACAGTGGCAAATTAACATATTTTACACCCAAAGCAAAATTAATGCAGTTAAGCCTGCCAAATTCCAACTCCTTTGCCTCGCCACATGTCCAGAATAATTGTTTGTTTCCCCCAAAAGAAGGGTTGCCTGTGGACCTCCACCACAGCTCATGCTGCAGTTTAAGTCCTCACAAGGATAGTTTTCTTTCCACCTTGCACCTTCAACCCTTAATTTGTCGAAGACATCCAGCGCAATGCAGACCAGTGTTGCTATTATTTTGTCTTTTATCATGCAACCTGAGCATTTCACTTGTTCTGTTTGAATAACACCACTTCATGGAAAACTAACTTGATTAAATATTTTCTGATGGTAAATGGCTGACTTTTCCAAACCTGTCATTGGAGAATGGTATTTTAAGAAACTAATATTTTTCTCTTGAGAACAACTTAACATATCCATTATTTACAGTTTACATGTTTTCTAAAGCTTCAGTTTGGATTAATACATGATCACATGATTGGACACATGACATCTTGCCTAGTCCTCTACAACTGTGAATTGGAATTGACATAAAGCGTGCTTGCTGTTCAAGGTCAATCAGCCTTACTCAGAAAGCAACTATGTGGAGCTGAAATTTGTCATATCACTGTCAAATTGTCACTCCTTACATATCAGTGTTTTAAGTACCATCATATATATTTCATGGAATCTGAATTACATCCTTGATGAAAAGAATTCATAAGCAAATGTACTTCTGTCTTATTTTATTTTCATTAACACTCTTTGTCTTCTTTTCTTTCTTACCTCCCCATCCAAATATTGGAGAAGGCATATTATCATTATAAACAATATTATATTTCCAAAGGAGAAAAATGTTCAAAATAAGTAAGAACCCAAAGGAAAAAAATAAGGCACAGTAATTATAAGGAGAATTCTCAAAATATTTGTCAACAACAAAAATGCCAGAACTGGAAGAAGAGAGTTATTAATTCGTCCCCCCACATACAGATGTTCTAGATGCCTGAATGATTCCTCGTAAAGGGAGGCATGTTGGTGATGATTTTCATGACCACACAGTCCATGAGAACATACATTCTAAGGGAGAACGAGAAAGATTCAGGAATTAGTAAAGAAAAGTAAAGAGGACCAGAATAAAAAAATAAGTGGTTCTCTTCTTTGAAAAAGGAGTGGGAATATAAGGATGCTGTTGTGGCCACTACACATGGAGAGGAAGGAGAAAATGTTGCCTATGTTCTGAGAACATGCAGTTCTATCCTGGGAGAGAACATACGGTAAAAAATGAGAAAATGTATTTTCAAGGTAATAATTCCAAAGGATCCTGACCTCTTAGCAAAAATGGACTTCTCTTATCTACCAAAACACTAGAGTAACTTGTTGTTTCTAGTTTTTATCATCATAGCGTGGTATAAACACAGGAGCTTTGAAAATTCTAAAAACATAGAAAGAAAAGTTTCTTCTCTGTGCCAGAAGAGACATTCTGCCAACTACCTCTTAACTTAAAAGGGAGAATCCAGTCCAATGAGACTAAGTGAGATGACTGGAATGTAAAATATTACTGTCCAGTACAAACAGCCAGAGAACACTTTCCATTTAAAACTTCTTGCTGCTGAACAAACATAGCTAACTCCCTTGAAAATTATTTTAGCCCTGATTGCCTTTTCACAAAGATTACTCATGTTACTTTGATACTGCCCTTTTATGACATTGAGAACAGGCCATCTCTATTTGAGTGTGATGAGACCCCTAAGCCACTGAGGTAGAATGAAAGTTTGGCACTGGACCATGCCATTGGAAGGATGTCCAAATGTTTACCAATGCTTTTCCTTGGCTGCACAGTATCTGCACCTGTGTTTTATGCTAAGAAAATACTTCTGTCCCCAAGAATATTAAAACTGCTTAAATTCAAAACACAGAACACCATTCTAACTCTGTGCTAAGGCCCTGATTGTTCTACCTTTGTAGAGAATTCCAAACCAATTTTAGCTTCTGCCTACCCCCTATTTTCCACATTCTCCTTCTACCTGCTCCCCTACCTACATTTTGGTTAATCTTGTGCCCAATAGGATTTCCACAGGAGTATCCAATGGAAAAAGAAATAAAGAAATCTAAGCATTTCATATAAAAATATATTCCTTTTCACAGTATACATAATGAATAAAAATTAAAAGCAATCTCAATTTTAATTCTCATGAATTCTGATGTTAATGTTAATTATGTTGGATACTTTTCTCTGGACTTAAAGTTTATCAGGTCAAGCTCTAAAAGTATACTCACTACAAACAAAAATTCCCTGAAAATTAATTTTTGAAGACTAAACTTTTATTTACTAAACTTAAAAATAAATTACAACAGTCTATATTGAATAAGGTAGTTTCACCATCTTTTAAAGTTTTCTGTAAAGCTTTAGTTGACAATAATTCAATTTTTTATAACAGCATCTTAAAGAATTCATGATTTCTCTTTGCCCCAATAGAAAAATATATCATAAAAAGATATGAAATGTTCTCATGAAGAACACATTTAAATATTCATAAAGAATATAAGTTTGAATAATTATTTGAATATATAATTAAAGTATATTTTAGCCCTGGCTGATGTAGCTCAGTGGTTTGAATGCCAGCCTGCAAACCAAAGGATCACTAGTTCCATTCCCAGTCAGGGCACATGCCTGGGTTGCAGGCCAGGTTCCCAGTAGGGAGCATGTGAGAAGCAACCACACATTGATGTTTCTCTCCCTCTCTTCCTCCTTACTTTCCCCTCTCTAAAATATAAACATATAAAAATTTTTAAAAAGTATATTTTAAATACAATTTCATGAATAAATAAATTCTTATGTCCCTTAGCTTTTCCCTTTCTCTGCTCTGCCTTCATTATTACATCTTACTATCTCAGTCTCCTTTTCCAATGCACATCAGTCTCCCATTCTGTCACTCACCCCTAAAGCCCCCTTCAGTGTGTTCCTAGGTAAGGTAACCAGACATCCTTACCCAGAACATTCCTGGTTTTTCACTTGCGGTATATAACATAATGTCTGTTAAATATGTTAGTGTCCCTTTGGCCTCTCAAATTCTTCTGACTTGAACAATATCTTATGTGGTCTTTCCCCTATCCTGAGTCTTCAGTCTCTGGCATCTCCATTCTGCCATCTATTCTGTAATGGTAGTCCTAGCTGCCAATAGGTGGCCTCTACATTTTATCTCAGTTACTTCCAATTTAGCAACAAGCAGTCAAGGAAAGACAATTAAAATTACTGAAAACACTGTGAGGAAAACAAAATTAAAATTGTTAAGTAAAACTTTTCAGGAAACTCAACTGGTTATTAAAACTACTGCATGTAGTAAGATTTATTGTAAATGTGTACAAAATAGCTGAAATAAGATAATTGGATTTTTATCAAGTTGACCTTTGGAAGTTGACTTTCAGGAAATGAACCAGGAAGTAGGACAGGAAGAAGGGGTAGTTTACACAAACCTTTAGGATGACCTACTGTGTTATGCCCCTCTTAGAAAATAACAACAGCAGCATCCAACTTAACAGTCATTGTTTTAAAAGTCTGTAAATTTAAGTTGTGCAAGGGGTATAACATAAACTCATGCACTCAATTATACCACCATTTATTAAATGTTTGCTGTTGGAAACTGCTCTGCCTGGTTTCAGGAGCTGTAAACCTCCCATGGCTAAGGCTGAGTGAGCAACTTTCAGACTGTGAGCCACTAAGGAGACAAAGCTTATCTCCCTGGCAGGGGTGGTGTTTCTGCTTCATCCATCTCTGGCCCCCAATGTTTGGTCAGTTAGTCAATGACGGGTAAGACCCCTCAGAGGGGGATCAACCTAAGCCAGACACGATCACTTGCGAGTCCCTCAAGGAAGGACTCACGGGGCTGCAGCAAAGACGGGGTGATGGACCCTTGCTCCCAGGCTATTTTGACATAGCCTGAATCCTCATTCTGTTTGAAAAATGTCTCCTAATCTCTTGGCTGCCTTACTTCCCCCACCTGACTTAAACCTGAGACAATGCTGGTGGTGGGTACTGCCCTGTGCTGGAAAGGGCAGGTTCCCTAGGGCAATCAGGCCTAAGAAAGAATATGTAAAATCCTGTGAAACCTGCTTTGTTTAGAATGCTCTCAATTAAATAAGGGTCCAAGCAAGAAGTGAATTTGTTCCTCAAAGTTTTGTAGCTCTTCAGCTATCTGACCCTGACTCAAAATAGGCCCTCAGAGTTCTTTGTTATCTATTGTTTGACCCTTACTGCCTGACAATGATTAATGAGCTTTACCTGTATTTCTGTGCAAAACGAACCCAATAAAAGCCCATTGAGGAAAAGGCTCTCGGTCCTTCTTCTTTGAGAGATGGACCACCTTTCCTCCCCAAGCAGATCATGTCTTGTTAGCATTATTTTCATCCATGGCAGCTGGAGGGGGTCTCTGCAGGCAGAGCACCCCCCCCACCCAGTTTGCTCTGTGCCTGGAACTACACTAAGCAATGATATCATTTAATCTTCAAAATAACCCTCCAGATTAGGTATTATTATGTGAGGAAATTAATGTTTAAAGAAGTTTTGTAACTTGTACAAGGTGGCACATGTGGTATGTCATGAAAGTAAGAAAGAAACCAGGATGGCTGAATTACATAGTTGATACTGCTGAACATTATGAAAAGAAAATCTGGGAGCATATGATGCAATATAATATATCTATAAAAAACAATATGTATATCCCTGACCAGTGTAGCTCAGTTGGTTGGGCATTGTCTCACAAAACGAAAGGTCACTTGTTCAATTCCTGGTCAGGGCATGTGCTTGGGTTGTGGTTCATTCCCCAGTCAGGGTATAAAGGAGAGGCAACTGATTGATGTTTCTGTCTCTTTCTCCTTCCCATCCCCTCTCTCTAAGAATAATTAAATGAAACCCTTTAAAAAGCTATATGTGTGTGTGTATATATATATATATATATATATATATATATATATATATATATATATATATGATATATGGTCTGTAAGCTTTAGCTTTCATTTAATGATTATAGAAATGCTGAAAGAGAGATGGAAAGATTTAAAACCACCAAGGGCATTAAAAGCAAGCAAAACAAAACTTCAAATTAGATAATAATATTTGAAGATTTAATTTCAAACCTTATTGGGGACTTACTTAAAGAACTATTAAGTTTTGGCATGTGACATGTATAAAACTAGAAAACAGTAAAATATTCTGAAAAGGACCTTTAAAATATTAAACATATTTGCATATAATTTTTCTTTTTTATATATTTTATTTATTTTTAGAGAGGGCAAGGGAGGGAGAAAGAGGGAAATATCCCTGTGTGCTTGCCTTTCGAGTGCCCCCTACTGGGGACCCTTGCCCACAACTCAGTCATGTGCTCTGTCTGGGAATTGAACCAGCCACCCTTTGGTTCTCAGGCCAGCACTCAATCCACTGAGTCACACCAGCCAGGGCTACATACAGTTGTTTAAAAGCAGAAATATGATGGCACTTCTATTCATGTTTTTTATTACTAAAGACTCTTAACTTTACCCAACCAGAGAAATACATTTATCCTCTTTTAAATAAGTGTAAATATTTTCTAACAACCTAAAATTGTCATTGTGCAATGTTAAAAATAATTTTAAACCTTTCATAACATTTTGATTTTCTTAACATTAGTATAATAAAATTGCCTCTCTTTAAAACTCTAATATTTCTCTTTAGACATCAAATAGCTCTTAAATCAATATTTTGATAATTTAATTTAAATAAATCAAACATATGGAATAGCTTTCATTGAATGACATGTAGTATTAAAAATGAAGGCAAAATGTTCTCGGAATACTGCAGTTCAGTTTAAGATTATAAAAAGTGGTTTGAGACCTGGCTGGTGTGACTCAGTGGACTGAGTGCTGGCCTGTGAACCAGAGTTGCTGGTTCAATTCCTAGTCAGGGCACATGCCTGGATTGTGGCTCAGTGAGGGTGGTGTGTGAATTGATATTTCCCTCTCTAACTTTCTCTCTTCCTTCTCCTCTAAAAATAAATAAATAAAATCTTTAAAAATAAAGTTTGAAAAATACTGATTCTGGATAGTCCCATATTATAAAATATAACTGGGTTTGTCACAAATTGCAAACAAATATTTTTTCTAAATTTTTAACTCTCAAGAGCAATCTCAAAATTTAAATTCTACAAACATATTTTGCATTTGATATTTCTTCCACATCTGTAACTTGCTACATTTTCTCATTAACTAAATTTATTTTTCTTTGACGTGTTTAATAATTACTTTGAACATATTATTAACTTAATAAATAGTGTTTATTGATTTTCTCCCAAGAGGTTTATAGGAATAACTACATATTTGTTGTAGAAAACTTTAAAAAACACAGAAGTGTTCAAAGAAATATAAAACAACAGCAATACTCATCATTTAAGTAGAGATAGCCATTGCTATCATGTAATTACGTAAACATTTTCATGTTTACACCAAATATATGTTTTCCAGACAAATATACAAATGCAAATAGTGTGGAGTCAGATGGGAAGCCTTAATTTACAAAAATACCACTCTAAGAGCTTAGCAGAAAATGAAAGTTATCAGAAATAATCAGAAGGAATGTCAGGTGAAGAAAACAACTAAAAGATAAAAGGAAGGAGAGAGAGAAAGAAGCAAGGAAAGGAGGGAGGGGAAAAGTAGTGGTTTGTCAAGTTGACGTAATTCACCTGTCATCTCCGGGCAAGAGCATTTAATCTGGAGCAAGCATGATGGGAGGAGCAAGTCCATAGTCCTAGATTCTGATCCCAACTCCGGAAGTTGTCATTTATGCTTTGTGTTGTTTGTTCATTGGTAAGGACTTGCCTGGAACAGTTCTGTGAAATGTGTCTCCCCCGTGGTGTGCAAACAATAAAGAATCTTCAGGGTTTTTAAATTTTTATTTTCATGCTTTTCTAGTTTGGTATCCTTGAATTCATTCCTATCAGCATATTTTAGCTGCCAGCCAATTATTGCTTAGATTTTTTTTGCAATTACCTTAGGCCTGTAAACATTTCACAATTTGCTATTAATTTGCATCTTCTAATTTTGTATTTCCTAAAGCCAATATATCATGCTTATTTACATAAAATTCTAAACAAAATATTAAAAAATGAAATATAGCTTTATATATAAAACACGTTTGTCTTATATATATATAAATCTTTCTACTTGTCTATTGTCTATCTATCTATCATCCCTTGATCAAATTAGGCTTATTCCAGGAATGTGAGATTAGCTTGACATTCAAATATAGATCAGTGCAATTAACCAATTTAATAAAATATAAGAGAAAACAGTCATCATTCGTATTGATGTAAAAAATCATATGATAAAATTTATTCTTAGAAGCACATGATGGGGCAGAAATAGGTTTAAAATTGTTCATATGGAAAATAATATAATAATAAATAATAATACAAAAATAAACTGTGTTTCACGTACAACTGTAAACCTAGTTTTTGCCCCATCCTTATAATATTGAGCAAAATAAGCCAGGCATTGAAAAATGCATGCTACATTATTCTATTTATATAAAGTTTAAAAATAGATGAATTTCAACTATGATGTTTACATACAAAAATTCACTTGCTAAAACTACAAAGAAAGCAAATAATTAGCAAAAATTATTAAGTTAGGATTTACTTTGTGAGAGAGAGCAGGTGGTGATCCATGGGATGTAGAGGGCTCTTTTGGACTTGCCCTGTTCTGTTTCTTGACCAGAGGGGTGACCGTGAATGTCCACTTTGTGATAAATCATTGAGCTTTACAATTTTGTTCTGTGTTCTGTATGTGTATTTAGTTTACAATAAAAAGTTATATTTCTTATCTTGATTTCAGTAATGGTTTTATTAATATATATGGGAAAATGTTATATACTTGATATATGTGCCGTTTAATGCATATCAATTATAAGCAATGAAATGTCAATTACAAATCTGTAAAAAGGGTTAAAGATGTATTATTTTATAAAACAAAAATCCAGTATTATATGTTGGGTGATAACCATAAGATTATTTAACATTAAGAAATAAACTTCCGGGCTTCAAATTAGACATTACCTCTGTATCTGGTACCTGCTTTATTTTGTAGGTAGAAAGAACACTTGAACTGCACCTGGAAAGGCTGGGGTATGCAATATATTTTTAAAGACTTGATTAACACCTGCTTAAATATTTTCTTCCAATCTTTAATTAAACAGTTAAGGTAAGACTCCATTTCTAGATATACAATTAGACCAAGTCTGAATAATACTCTACAGCTGCTAATTTCCTTTTCCAAAGAGAAAGTTAAACACCAAAGCATTCTTCACTTTGTAAAAGAAGCACAAATCTCAGAATAGAAAAAATATATATAAGTAGAGAAAACAATCGCAACAATATTTTAAATGATAAAAATTTGAAGTACATATTTTTCTCTCATTCTAGAAGGGTTGTTTAAAGACTCTGAAGTAAATTTTAGGTCAATAAAATGACAAAGTGAGGAGCTTTTCCTCCACACACCAACTATGATTACCACTTTAGAATATATATTTTGAACATTAAAGACAATAATGTTAATAAATTAATTTGTAAATTTCTAGTCTAACCATCAGTATGATGAGGACTTTGTCATATAATTTGTGATTTCCCTTCAGCATCACTCAGGTCCTACAAAGCAAAGTGAAAAGCTACACAGAAGGCATTTATACTTCACGTATTTAACATTTAAGTTGATATTTATAAAAAAGTTAAATCTATACTGTCTTCATAAACATTTTACCAAACTTTTTATCCCACTTTCTGATTTGCAGAATTTGCAGATTTTTTTATCCTTTGATCCATTAATTTTTTTAAAAATAATGTAGTACCCGGTAAAGAAAGAAGAAGAAAAAGAACCAGAGAAAAGAAAAAGATAGAGGAAGGAGAGAGAGGTAGAAGAGGGTGAGAAAGATAGAGGAGGGAGAGAAGGAATAAGAGCACGCAGGTGATGCTATCATCAGAGCATCATGGCAGTTTTAAGGCTAATGATCATGGTTCTGTTAACGGGGCAGTGCTTTGCTGGTAATTTCAAATGTGTATGAGAGCAAACAAGAGCAGTACTATCCAGTCCTTGTGTATATGTAAATTGTCTTGGGAAGGGAGAATAAGTTTACTCATGAGAATGCTTTTGTAAGTGAGGTGGCCAAGCACTCAATTCTGAAGTCAGACTGTGTATTTAAATTGTGGCTCTATCTCATATTTGTTATATGAAATCAGACAAGTCACTTAATCACTCTGTGCATGCATTTTGTCATGTGTAAAATAAGGATATTAATCACATATACTTCCCAGAGTTGTCGTGAGGATTAAATATGTTCATATTATCAAAAAGGTTCAGAACATTACTTGGCATATGTGTATATAAATGTGTAGTATTATTAATTTTTTACTATTATTGTCCCTATGTAATTATTTTCATTGCTTAACAAAACAAAAAATTTTCTTAAAAGCTATATTTTTATTTTGAGTGCCCATTTCCTTAACTTTAAAACATCATCTCTCTCACCCATGACAGTTAAATACCTATAAGAGTCCAGAAGGTACATCACAACATACAATTTATAAAGAAGTTATTCCAAGAAATGGTCATTTATTACATGTAATACCTACACTAAATACATGCATTAATCCACATCCAAAATGCATTGGCATTATAGCATGCAACTTGAAATTTCCAGTGAAAGGGTTTTATAATCTTTAAAATTAAAGCAACTTTATGAAATCACAAAAAAATTTATAAACTTATCAAATCTCTCCTCAAAAGGTCTTTTGAACATTTTCTAAAATAAATTAATTCTTTACTAAAACTTATATAAATAGCCTCCACTAAAGTATTAAGTTTTAATTTCAAATGACATAATAGTAGATGAATTCCAGGTGACATAATAGTAAATGTTGTCATGTATTATCAGTATAACCACCTGGTCAAATTTTGGGTTACCAATATAATGTTTCATTAAAGAGTAAAGAATAACACTGGATCAGATGGAATTCTCTGGTCATTGTCCCTTTATACAAATGTCTGTGTTAAACAAAGCTTAAGAAAGGCTAATAATTTTCAAGTATAAAATATTAATAAAAATTAGAATATTAAGTAAAATAGTAATAGATGAGAGAAGTTATTAATCATACCAAAATGTGTCTAATCACTTCAATGAAGAGTGTATACAACTGCAATGGATACTATTGGTATCACACCGAGAGCCATTACAGCCATCCCTAACTGCTATAAATGTTGGCTACTGATGTTTCAGGGCTGTTTTCTTCCTGATAACTGACCTCAGCTCCTGAGAGCTACCTCACCAGGGAGATGCCTTCCCCACCCTCACACCTGTCACATCGAAACCAGGTACACGTTGAATCCTATTCTTAGGCTCTGCTTCTAGAGAAGCCAGCTTAAGAGACCAATCATTTTCATTTCTTCCTCAAAATCAATCAAGAGGAAATATATCTAGAATTTATGTAAGCTACAAGAAGCATTATTTAAATGATTATTAGTTCCTACTAAAGTAGCTAGCCAATTTTTTCATATGATTCTTATTTTAACAGGAATAAATACATGTTTGTAGTGCTGGAACACATGCACAACCAATATGGTCTATGTATGGAAGTCAAAGTATGGTGCATGTGTGTTCCCGTCTGTGTATGTGCCTGTATCTGTGTATTTGTGTGTATAAATAGTATGATTTCTGAATCACATGGCATATAGCACACGCAGCATTTTGCTATGTGGTCAAGTGATTAGAATCAATACATTTAAATGTGAAAATTTAGTAGAAAATGGACTAAAAAACTGTGTCAGCATTATTTTAAACTCTTTCAAAAGAGTAATTTTTCTATGATTCTCATTCTTGATGGATCTAAAAATTATATAAATTGGATAGAATAAATTGACAGATCACTTTGTCATCCAACAAATATACTTGAATTAATGTGGGCCCACTTCTCAGGAATTGTAACATATTCACCGATAACTTACAGGGGTCAAGTCAGTTCTTCACAGGGTCAAACTGAAAATTGCAGTTTCTCTTCAGAATTTAAATTTTAAGAGTAAATTAAATAGATGTCTCCTCCTTTACCGCCTTATCTGCTGAACTGTTAGAAATAGAGATATTCTTAATATGCAAAACTATAATTCTGAAGGAGTTTAACAGTCGACATTTTCTAAAATCTATGACTAGTAGGTAAATTCTGTATTCTATATTGATCACTGTTTCAATGAACTCTCCCACAGGTACTAAGAGAAGGATGATAGAATAGATATTAAGAGAAGCAAATGCTGGTCATGTTTCTTTGATTTGTCTGTCTATTGACTCGTCAAAGGATAAAAAATTGCTGTGCTTTCAGGAATATAACCCCTGCCTACCTGCACTTATCTCAACCCCCACAGGATTTCACTGGACATAGCATATATCCTGTTGGTATACATTCTGTCAGTTGGGTAAGATGGTTACTGATAGGAGATTCTTTAAGGCAATTAGAGACTGTAGGGCATGAAAACAGAAAATAAGCGGAATGACCAAGGCTGTTTTCCATTTGACTGAACCAGCACTCACTCCCATTTGACTGAACCAGCACTCACTCTGGGTCTCTTTACCCTCAACTCATTCTGAAGGGAGTGCTGTTGTGCAGGTATGAACAGGGAAGGGATTACTGGATATTCAAAGTGTTCTAATTTCACTTAGTTTTTGTCCAACCTGCAAATGAAAGATGTCTAGACCTTTTCAAACTGAGGATGTAGTATCCAGGAAAGGTCTGTGTAAGCTGAAACAAGAATACACTCTTTGATTCTACAATGGGGTTAGAAACACAAAGATGGACTAGGGAAGCTGGCACAGAGATGGAGAAAGAGTCATGAGGAGAAGACAAGAGGGGGAAATCCAAGGTGATGGGAAATGTAGAAGAAAAATCTAAACTTTGTCTAAAATTGTTTAGATAATTTTTAATGAAAATTATTGAGTATCACCTGTATCCAAGTTAAGAGAAATGTAACTGGATTTCTGGAAGACCCCCCAAAAAAAGAGTCAAAAGGGAATGGAAGTTGAACAAAGAAACAGCAAATTTCAAAAATTCATAAAAAAAAGAAAATAAATCTAACTTGGAAGTGATATCATACTTGACAAAAGAAAGAGGAATTAAGTATTTTTTGAAATATAAAATTCTCCCTTCTTCTAATTCCTTCATTTTGGTGACATTTTAAAAGTAAAAAAAAATCATTTCGATTCGTGACCTTAGAGTTTCTGTTTAAAAGAATATCACATAATGCAGCTACTCCAAACTCTCAAAGATTTTAAAACTTACCTATAAAAATTATTTTTAAACTAAAAAAAATTAAAGATTATAATCACAAAATGAAGCCCTATAGTCAATTTTTAGCAAATTCCTTAGGAAATTTTCATTAAAAACAAGATGGATGGAGAAGGTTTATAAATAAGACCAGTGAACCATGTACATTTAGCTGCTTAAAACAGTGAATATCTCCATTGAAATAAGTTTAGAAAACTTTTCTCTCCAAACACATTCTTGTTATTAATTCTAACATCCAAAGGAGTCATAACCTGAAAAGTAGGATCCATTTTTCTATTAGAAAAATCTCTCCTGAATAAGTTAAAATACCCCTCTCAAAGTATCCTTTATGTACTTCCATTTAGTGGTTACACCCTAAAAACACAATTGAGCATGAAGAAGATGGACACTGAATGTGGATTTTGACCCCCTGAAAGGCATAAACCTACTGAGAGCCCAGGCAGAAATTTCTGTGGAAAATTTAGCCTACGCTGTAGGCCCAGAATGTATAAGAACTAGGCAGTGAAGGTAGGAGAAGAGTCTTCATTCACTCGGACAGAGCCAAAACAGAAGAGAGCTTGCGGGTCACCCGGATGGTCTGGTTACTGACGAAGTCCCATGCAACTGCAGAACTGCAGAGGCATTCAATCAGCACCCAAGTGCATTGCAGGTGAACTTGAGGGTAATAGAATATTTGTAAATATTAGATCTGAAAAGATCTGTTTTACACTAAAATGAATGAATGAATGAATGAATAGATAGGTAGATAGAAGATAAATAGATACTAATAATGTACTTAAGATTATAAAATTTCAGAAAGAATCATTATACTAGAAATCATACTTATAAAACATATTTATTTTTTAAAAAGAGGATATTTAAAAGAAATAACAGCAAATCAGTATCCACAAAAGAATGTAAGAAGATGCTGCTACAAGTAAACCATATGTGATACTTAAAAAAAACAAAATTTTTTCAGAAATAGAAAAACTATAAAGTAGGATTCATTTTACTTTTCATTAGTTTTTATTTTATTCTTTATATTATAAAGAAATTTGAAAGATTGAAAAGAAAACAACAAAAAAAGAAAATTGAAATAATATCAAGCATCTTCTCAGACCTCAAGGGCCTAAAACTAGAAACCAACCTCAAGGAAAAAACTCAAAAACACTCAAGTTCATGGGGATTGAATAGAATGCTATTAAATAATGAGTGGGTTAAGAATGAGATCAAGGAAGAAATCAAAAAGTTTCTGGAAACAAATTAAAATGAACTTACAACACTCCAAAACTAATGGGACACAGCAAAGGCAGTCCTGAGAGGGAAGTTCACAGCAATACCAGCCTACCTAAAAAAGATAGAAACATTTAAAATAAACAACCTAGCCCTACATTTATAAGAACCGCAGGAACAACAACAAACAAAGTCCAGAGTGAGTAGAAGGGAGGAAATAACCAAGATCAGAACAGAATTAAACAACATAGAGATTAAAAGAACAATTCTGAGAATCAATAAATCCAGGAGTCGGTTCTTTGAAAAGATAAACAAAATTAACAAGCCTTTAAGCAGACTCATCAAGAAAAAAAAAAGAGGACCCAAATAAACAAAATCAGAAATAAAGGAGAGATTACAACTGATACCACAGAAATACAAGGGATTATAAAAATTATTACAAAGAACTATATGTAAAGAAATTTTAAAACCTAGGTGAAATGGAAAAATTTCTAGAAAAATATAATCTTCCAAAACTGAATGAAGAAGAAGCAGAAAGCCTGAACAGACTGATAACAGCTGACAAAATTGAAGCAGTAACCAAAAACTCCCAGCACACAAAAGCCCCGGAGTGGACAGTTTCAAAGGAGAATTTTACAAAACATTTTAGAAAGAGCTAACCCCTATCCTTCAGATTATTCAAAAAAACCCAAGAGGAAAGACTCCTGAACTCTTTTTATGAAGCCAGCATCATCCTAATCCCAAAACCAGATAAGGACATAACAAAGAAAAAAACTACAGGCCAATATTACTGATGAACATAGACACTAAAATCCTCAACAAAATATTGGCAAACCACATCCAGCAATACATTAAAAAGATTATACACCACCCTAGCTGGTGTGGCTCAGTGGACTGAGCACTGGCCTGTGAACCAAAGGGCCACCAATTCATTCCCCAGTCAAGGCACATGCCAGGGTTGCAGGCCAGGTCCCCAGATGGGGGTGCATGAGAGGCAACCACACACTGAGGTTTCTCTCCCTCTCTTTCTCTCCTGCTTCCCCTCAGTCTAAAAATAAATAAATAAAATCTTTAAAAAATCATACACCATGATCAAGTAGGATTCATCCCAGGGACGTAAGGATGGTACAATATTTGCAAATCAATAAATATAGTGCATCACATAAACAAAAGGAAAGACAAAAATCACATGATCATATCAATAGATGTGGAAAAAGCATTTGATAAGGTACAGCACTCATTTATAATAAAAACACCCAGCAAAGTGGGAGTAGAGGGGGCATACCTCAACATAATAAAGGTCATATACCAGAAAACTACAGTCAACATCATACCCCATGGACAAAAAATAAAAGCTTTCTCACTAAGATCAGGAACAAGACCAAGATGTCTGGTTTCACCATTTCTATTCAACATAGTGTTGGAAGTCTTAGCCATAGAAAACAGAGAAGAAAAAGAAATAAAAGGCATCCAAATTGGAATGGAAAAGGCAAAACTGTCATTGTTTGCACATGGCATGACAGTGTACATAGAAAAGTCCTATAGACTTCAACAAAAAAACTACTTGATGTAATAAGTGAATTTGGCAAAACAGTGGAATAGATAATCAATATTCAGAAATCAAAGGCATTTTTGTATACCAACAATGAAACATCAGAAACAGAAATGAGGGAAAAAATCTCATTTGCTATAGCAACAAGAAAAATAAAGCATCTAGGAATAAACCTCACCAAGAAGGTGAAAGACCTGTACTCAGAAAACTATACAGCACTGAAAAAAAATTAAGGAAGACACTAACAGATGGAAATATATACCATGTTCATGGATTGGAAGAATTAACATCAACAAAATGTCCATATTCCCAAAGTAATGTATAGTTTCAACACAATCCCTATTAAAATACCAATGACTTATTTCACAGATATAGAACAAACATTTCAAAAATATATATGGAACCATAAACTACCCCAAATATCTGCAACAATTTTGAGAAAGGAGAACAAAGTAGGAGGGATCATGATACCTGATATCAAACTATATTACAAGGTCACAGTAATCAAAACAGTCTGGTACTGGCATAAAAACAGACACATAGATCAATGGAACAGAATAGGGAGCCCAGAAATAAACCCAAGTCTCTATGGTTAATCAATATTCTACAAAGGGGGCAGAAGCATAAAATGGAGTAAAAATAGCTTCTTCAACAAATGGAGATAGGGGATCTGGACAGCTAAATGCAAAAAAAAAAAAAAAAAAAAAAAAAAAAGAAAGAAACTTGACTACTAACTTACACCACACACAAAAATAAACTGAAGATGGATAAAAGACTTAAATATGTCACAATCCCATAAAAGTCCTAGAGGAGAACTTAGCTAGGAAAGTCTCAGGTAATACACACAGCAATATTTTCAATAAATAAACAAATAGAACTTCATCAAACTAAAAAGCTTCTGCATGGCTAAAGAAAATATCAGCAAAATGAAAATGAACCAATGGTATGGGAAAACATATTTGCAGATGATAACCTCGGACAAGGGATTCATAACCAAAATATATAAAGAACTCACATGACTCTACTCCAGGAAGACAAACAATCCAATTAAAAAATGGGCAAAGGACCTGAATTGACACTTCTCCAATGAGGACATATGGAGGACCGATAGACATATGAAAGGATGCTCAGCATCACTAACTATCAGAGAGATGAAAATTAAAACCACAGTGAGATAGCACAATGGCTACCACTAACAAGTCAACAAACAAGTGTTGGTGAGGTTGTGGAAAAAGAGAAACCTAGCATACTGTTGGTGGGAATGCAGACTGGTGCAGCCACTATGGAAAACAGAATGGAATTTCCTCAGAAAACTAGAAATGGAACTGCCTTTCAACCTGGCAATTCCATTGCTGGGACTATACCTAAGAATCCTGAAATACCAATTCAAAAGAACCTATGCACCCAATGTTCATAGCAGCATAATTTACAATAGCCAAGTGCTGGAAGCAACTTAAGTGCCCATCAATAAATGAGTGGATCAAAAAACTATGGTACATTTACACAATGGAATACTATGCAGCAGAAAGAAAGAAGGAGCTCCTACCCTTTTGTAACAGCATGGTTAGAACTGGAGAACATTATGCTAAGTGAAATAAGTCAGGTGGTGAAAGACAAATACCATATGATCTCACTTTTAAGTGGAACCTAATCAGCAAAACAAGCAAGCAAGCAAAATATAACCAGACACATTGAAATAAAGAAAAAACTGGTAGTAACCAGAGGGGAGGTGGAAGGGGATAATGGAGGAAAAGAGGGAAGGGTTGTCAGGAACAACTATAAAGGACACATGCACAAAGCCAAAAGAGGGGTAGGATCAAGGTTGGGGGGAATGGTGGGGGGAAAGTGGAGACAACTGTACTTGAACAACAATAAAAAAATAATAAATAAATAAATAAGTAAAAATTATAATGCAAATTCTCAGGGATGATGCAAGTATTAAAATTTAAATTGTTGATGTAATATAAGCAAATTGCCTTGTCTATAATACATACTGAATAAACATTAGCATCCTTTCCTCACCAGTAAATGTGTTAACTGTTCAGTTGAAAAGATAAATTAAAACTCAATAAGATACAAAAAAAGAGAAAGATTGAAAAGAAAAAAGATAAGCATAAAATAATGTTTCTTTAAAATCCTTTGATAGGCTTTTAATAGAAGAAAAAATATTACTGAAATCAAACCGGCAATGCAGAGGCCAGTTGTGAAAGTTTCCCAAAAGCAGTGGAAAGAAGCAAAAAACAATGAAATCAAAGAGCAAGCAAGGCAGAGATCCTACCTAAAACCAAAGGTACCCTGAAAAAGAAACCAGAACTTCAAGAGAAACAACAACGATGTATGAAGCAGAGAACAGAGCTTTGCTGAGCTGGAAGAAAAAAGTGCCCAAACAACTGCTGGTAATTTTTTGGAACATTTCATTGTGTTTCTGCTAACTCAAGTAATACAATTTAGTTAAAACTTTGGGAAAGTGAGAGAGAGTGAGACAGACAGAGACATAGAGAGACAGAGTGAGGGACAAATAAATAGAGACCAAGTTTGAGAGAGAAAGTAAAAAAGAAAGGGAAAGAATTTTGGATCAGGGCTCAGTGATACCTCTTGTATAATCTTCTCTCCCATATTTTGACTTTTTAAAAATTCTCAAATTCATGGATGGGTGGGCTGGGATGGGAGTAAAAGACAGAAAACTGTACTTGAACAATTAAAATAAAATTAAAAAATTAAAATTCTCAAATTCTATTTTATTACCCTAAATTTCCTGTGACATTATGCATCCTTCCCCCCTCTCATCATTTAAAAAAATAGTAATCATTTGAATGGATATTTGAATGACAAAAAGGAGGGAAAAGGAAAGGAGGTAGGATTAAGAAATAATTTAAAAGCCAGTTAAAAATATTTGAACTAAAAAAAAACAGATAAAATATAAGCTCACTTAAAACTTTTCAGTAACTCTAAATTCAAGAAAGGACTGAAGCTCTATGGTGCAGTATAAGGACAGGCTCTACTAGCAAAGACGCAAAGCCAGGTTCTGCCGATTACTAGTTTTATGACCTTGGGCAAGCTAAGTGGTGTTATCTATAAATAGGGCAGTAATACCAGTCTTCTAGGGCGATGGCAAAGCTTAAATGACACTGAGTATAAACTATTTTGCAAAGTACATCATAAATACCATATATTATTAAATATAAGAATGCAAGTATTTTAAAGCATACTATTATTTTATCTATTAAGTAAGGGAGCAAAAGACTGTCAATTAAACTGTGACATAATGCCTTAAGGATAATTTTAACTGACAATCCATCACACCAGCCTCTTGCTTGCTTTGAAATGACCTTCAGCTACTCTATGGTTCTTGGCAGTTTCCAGTGCTTCTCCCTGTGGCCTTTTGAGTGTAGTAGACAATGTTTGTGTACACAAATCTGTCATAGGCAAATAATTAGTAAAGTTCAGTCCTCTACTTTAGGGTCTTGTACCTTCTTTGGTAACAATTTTGTTTTTTCTTTCCAAAATATGAATTATAATCATCCTTTCAACAATTAATATATCTACATTAACATCAAATTTCTATTGTCCTTCTCTGATCTGTAACTTTCTTTATAGTCAATAACTTTATATCTACCTGAATTAATGCACACATCTTTTTTTGCATTTCAGTTAAATTTTTCTTTTTGTTAAATATTTTATTGTTTAACCTGTAACAGTTGTCCCAATTTTTACCTCTTTGCCCCCCTCCACACAGCTTGCTTCCCCCAACCCCACAGTCAGTCCCACAGCACTGTTCATACCCATGAGACCTTCATGTATGTTCTGTGTCTAATCCCTTAGCCTTCTTTCAACCAGCCCCACCTTCCCTTCCCCTCTTATAGCTCTCAATCTGTTCCATGTTTCTATGCCTCTGGTTCTAATTTGTTCATTCATTTATTTTGTTCATTAGATTCCACTTATAAGTGAGATCATATGGTATTATTTGTCTTTCACTGACGGCTTATTTCACTTAGCTTAACAGTCTCCACTTCCATCCATGTTGTCACAAAAGGTAAGACAACCTTCTTTTTTACTGCTGTGTAGTATTTCATTGTGTAAATGTATCGCCATTTTTTATAGCCTATATTTCTTTTGAAGGGATTTGACATGATGTTGAAAATCAGTATGTGCAGTAACACCCATGCATACACTTAAATGAAGTGATGACAAATAAAGAATTGCAACCAAATTTGTGCATGCTTAACAAAATTGTCATTGCCACACAAAAGTGGCATTCCAAAGTGTCACCCCAAAGTGATTGTGTTTATCAATTATGTTTCATCACACTTTCAAAAATGCTAGAATATAAAAAATACACATTTTACAATTGATGAAATATACTCAATAAATATTGTCAATCTGTACTATTACATTTTCACTGAGAGAAAATTTGTGGTCATAAAAATCTTATTCAAATTTTCATATTTTTAGGCATCAGAAAAATGTATTTAGTTGAGCAAACACTCAAAACATGTACCTACTACATACTGTTTCTTATAAAATATATTACTTAAAAATTGAAGTCTATGATAAATAAGCTTTGGTAGAGTCATACAATGAAAATATTATTCAGCAATATGAGAATAAATATTAACTCATATTAAAAGACATGATGAACCTAAAGTGCATATTGGTAATTAAGCAGAGAACAGGGTTTTCAGAGCACTCAGAAGCAGTGGTATAGTGTATGAGTCCAAGTACTTGAGCTTCTGGAAAAAGAAAAAGAATAGCGAGAGTAAAAAATACAGTTATTACTGGGAGAGTGGTAAGGCATAGGGCATTTTTTAGGTCAGTAAAACTATTTTGCATGAAACTGTAATGGTGGAGACATGGTGTTATGAATTTGTCAAAACCCACATAAGGTTAAAGAACAGATGATGAACAATAAAATCACTTAGGAGAACAAGGGATTCCAGGAAGGAAAGCAGATGTGACAAGAAAACCTAATTGTATCACACATCGCTGAAGAAGGGGGGTGCAAAGGCCCTGACCGAAGTAACTTTGAAAAGGAGCAGAGTTTATAAAACCAAAATCAAAAGAAACTGTGCAAAGTATTCTACTCTAATTGATAATGTTTCCACTGTGGTATTGGTCAATAATTGTGATAGTGCCATACATGTGCACTGAAGCTGAGCAATTATGTAAATGTTGGGTAGATGGTGGGAGCCTGCTCTCACTGTTGGACCAGAAACTTACAGAAAGGCAAGGGGTGGAGGCTCTAATGACCCATGTGGGGATGGATTAGAGTTGGAAACATCAGTATGAACGTAGTCTTAGCTGAATATATACACAGATGGTTACACAAAGAAATATTTTAAATACATGACTAGGAACAGGATTATAAGTACATATATGGTTCCTTACTCTGTCATCTAAGAGAGCCTAGAAGGAATAACACTCCAGTAACAAGGAGCACACAAAACACCCAGATCTGGGTTTCTAATATCACCTTCTAATAAAAGGAACCAGGGTTATTTGGAGAAATGGCTGATTCGAGGACAGGTTGGAAATATATAAGATGATCCCAAGGCATCTTGTCATTTCTTAAAATAGACACATAAAAAAACCTACATTTTTGAAGGCATGAGACAGGGACATAAGAACCAACTGAAAGGGCTCCCAATGGACCATGCCTGAACAATCTGAGCTACAAAATAATAAAGTAGCATTGGACTATAGCCCAAAGTACATAGTAAATATCCATGAGTCACGCTGGGAAAAATAAATGACAAAGGGGAAGGGGTTACACAAAACCTCTTGTGAAATTCCAAGTAATTTACATAGACAGTCTGCCCATAAAAATGGGAAGCATACATCCTCGTCCCCTAAGTGTGGGCTACAAGTATTTTTTTTTTTAGAAAAATAAGCAAATTTACAAACATTTTACAAACTTGATAAATATTGTCTCAATCGGGTGACAAAGGTCAACATGAATAGTGATCAATCATGTGGACAGCATGTTCCTGTGCTGGTCAGTTTTATGGGTCATTTTGATTAGGCTCTAGTACCCAGTTATTTCATCAAATACCGACTTCTGTATTGCTGTGAAACAATTTTGAGGATGCAGTTTACACGTATGGTCAATTGGCCTTAAGTAAAGAAGATTACACTTGATAATGTAGGTAGATCTCATTGATTAGTTGAGGACCTCAAGAGTAAAACCTGAGGTTTCCTGTGGAAAAAGAAATTCTGCCTCCAGACTGCAGCATCAAGTCCTGCCTCAGTTTCCAGCCCGGGGCCCTGCCTCCAGGTTTTAGGTTTGCCAGTGTCCACAACTGTGTAAGCCAACTCCTTAAAATAATTCTCTTTATGCTGCCACTATTAATGTTGTTTCTCTGGAGAACCCTCTCAGAAACCCATAACTCCATTTGAATCATTAAAAAAGCATTCATATTCCAAGAGAGGGGCATCTTACAAAATATTTATCCAATATTCCTCAAAACTACCAAAACAAGGTCATCAAAAACAAGGGACGTCTGAGAAACTGTCACAGCCAAGAGGAGCCTGAGTAGACATGACCAATGTCACCTGGTATCTTGGATGGGATCAAGAAACAGAAAAAGACATTAGGTAAAACTAAGGAAATCTGAATAAAATATGAAGTTTAATTAATAATGATAATGATGTATCAGAATAGGTCCATTAATTGTAACAAATGTACCATAATAATATAACATGTTAAAAACAGGGGCAACTGGCTGTGAGGATGTGGGATTTCTCTGTTGTATCTCCTCAATTTTTCTATAAATTTAAAACTGTCCTAAATAGTTTATTATTAAAAATAATCTAGAGTAGATTATTGAGAGAAAAATAAAAGAATTCAAAATATCAGAAATAATATAATAGATCTCTAGAATCAAAACATGTAAATTTAGAGAGAAAAATAAAAGAATTCAAAATATCAGAAATAATATAATAGATCTCTCAGAATCAAAACATGTAAATTTAGTTATATAAATAACTACTTTAAGTAGGTTTAAAATAGAATGCAAAAATAAAATCATGAAAAAGAAAAAATGCTATGCAAAAGTGAGCAATGTAACAATTTAAAAACAAAAATTCAGTTTGTCCACCCAGCTAGACATTATCAAAGTATAGAAGGAAGAATTTGGACAGCGGATTTTGGAAAAGTATCTGTTCTCAACATAGGAAAGATTCTAAAGACTTAGTTTTCCTTAAATATAAGAATTTTAGAAATACAGATTAAATAATGTGTTTTTCCTTCCAAATCACTAAATAATGTAAAAAGCAGAACATTAGCCCAAATAAAAGGACACAGTAGGCAAACATGAAAAATAGAAAGAAAAATAAAATGATGGCTATAAGATTAAATACAGTAGCCATGAAGAGGAACGTTAAAGTGTTAAACTTAGTAAAACTTAGTAAACTTAGTAAACTTAGTTCTAACCTGGGCTAGAATTTTACTTTCTGGAGAAATGAAAAAGATCAAAAACAGAAAATATTCAAGGAAAAGGAATAATACATGTAGGACAGAGCAGAATAGCAAAATTTAAGACAAACTGGAAATTCATAAGTAAAAAATGGACTAAAATTATTTTAATTGACACACATACAGAATTTTCTAATAACTATTGTTGATAACTTATAGACCGTAAGTTTAAAATGATGTAACCTGCTCCAAAAAATTTAGTGTACAGATATAGCCAGTTTTAATTTTGGTGAAACGCTTAAGCACTTAAAGACTCTATTACAAGTAAATCTAAAACTTTCCTATTGAGATGCTTCCCTTCACTTCAAATTCTCTATTCTTTTCCCACAGAGGAGAAGCCCTGTATCAGTTGCGACTTCCTTTACTTCTCATTGACACAATGTTGCTGTTCAGAACTGACTCCGCACTCTGCCAGTTCTTGGATAGCCTATGAGACATTCATAATCTCAGTGCTTGCACTGAGACCCCAAGAAAAGAGACTTCAGACATCATTCCAGAACATATCCACTGCTGCAGAGTGACTCAGCTGGGAGAATCTTCTTGTATCGGACTCATATTGTGCCAAAGAAGTCTGCGAGAAAACATTTTATGGCAGAGATTTAACTTCAAGCCCGCAACTGAAAATATTATAACAAAATGTTTTGTAGTTGTCTCAGTATTATCAGTATCTAGCGTTATGTCCGGACCAGCCCTTGTGGTTCTTATTATGACCGCAAGACACCCTTTAGCAATAACCATCAGGAAACTCTGAAAAGATACAGGTTTATTACTCTCATGACCTAGATATTACACAGCACCCACGGGGCCACTTAGTGAGGTCGCAGTCACAGATAGAGAAGGAGCACCTGCCTGGGGCTCTGCTTTTACCGAGGCAGAGAGTGGGGGCCTCACGCTCACTCTCTGTTGGTGAATTTAAAACATGAGAGCGGGCATTTAAAATTTGAGTAGAGAAAACAAGTGGCACAAATGCACAGCTCATGAAAATCACCAAGATCCCTAAAATTAAGTAGCCTCCATAGTGGGAGGAGGCCTGGCTCTTTACCTAGTCTCTGGCTGCCAATGTATTTATTTGAGATACTGCTTTTGAAGTGGATGCCTTGGCAATCAGAGCTTAAGTCAGGAACTTGCATTACAAGAACAACAACAACAAAAATCTTAAGGTTTACACTGTACAAAAATATAAGGGAAATACAAAAATGGAAGCACAGTCTATGAGACAGGCAAATGACACAAGCATCTAACCCCCAAACACACACATGCACATGTGTGCAAATTCACATCTCTGATATAAAAAGCCATGAAAATTATAAACATACACTACTTTATCTAGAAAATTGTAAAAATTTGAAAAACAATAATGGTGATTTATGTCAAAGATCTGGCGAGGTGGGGCAGTCTCACATTCTGCCATGGAGAGCGTGAGCAAACTGGACCATGTGCCTAGAACTTTAAAAATAGTCAAACACTCTATGAAGCCAACATCTATAAATCTGTCCTATGTACATAATCAGCAACACACCGAATGACTAAACTTCAAGCTTTTTATGTAGCATTTTTGAGAATAGCAAAACTATGGAAAACAGTCTGTGTCTAGTTGACTTTTACAGGCAGCAAAGTAGACCAACTGGTTATATCATTGTAGTTGTTCTCAATCTATTTTTAGTCTTCACTATTCTTGATTTATTGTTTTTGTTGTTCTTTACGAGTTAAAGGTTGAAATATATAAATATTGAGTGTAATAAGTATTATGTTTGCAAGTGTAGTCTTAAACATATGGTGATAATAACTACAAATGAACTCAATGACAGCAGATAAACAAGTATCTTATAAAGTAATGATTAAAGGTAACATGATTTATCAGGCTGTGTCATGACAGGCAACACTGCCTGTTAAAGTGATTGCGTCCAGCTCAATGGAACCTGTTGTGTTAGCATGAATTAGCATAGGCTTAGGCTCAGGAATGCACAAACATTTTCTACTGAAATAAATGTTTATCTTTTTCTATTTTAAAAATTTTTGTACAGTGAGTTTTTCCGAAAGAAATTACCCTACAGAGACAGGGAAAACAGGGTCTCGATGGCTTACCAGGTCAATAATGACCAGAAGCATAACTCCCACAAAGCAGGATAGAGGTCACTGCCCCGCTATAGAAACTGGCTCACCCAGCAAAGGAATGAAAGAATATCAGCAGCACATGCATATTTTTTCATTAAAATAGTCCAAGTTCTAATTCAGATAGAGCTTTGGGTTACTTACTCAGCTTTTATCCTCTAAACAAGGACCTAGGTTGACTGATAAAAAGATAAGCCTGAAATCTGTGCCAAGCATAATGTCTACTGGATAGTACTCACTTGATAACTACTTTTTAAATCATCGATTGGTCCCCACCTAATATTAAGGAATAGAAAGTGAAGTGGGGGAGAGAGAAGGGTGTGTGGTTTCACCCAAAGATTTCTGAGGACTGAGACCTAGCCCATGATCCCGACTTTTTCTCCTCTTCCCTAATCAAGCAAGTCAATTTCTCTTAATAATTATTACAAATAAAATAGTTATTCAAAGTTATTTTCTCCAGAGGATAAAGTTTACTATGCCAAACAAAAAATATGTTATATAGTGTCTATATGGAACATTTCTATACTGTGGTAAAGAGTAGATTTTGTATTACATCCAATGAACTTCACTTGATAAAAAGAATCTCCCAGGGTCTCTAACATGCTATAGAGAACAGTAAAAGGTTTCAGGAGTGCTATAACCAAATACTAGATATATCAGTTTATCCTGTACATTCCAAATTTTCTACAATTAACAGTTATTTCATGTAAATCATAAAGAAAATAAAGCAAATATTCACTGGCAAAAGCCACTATACTTCAAGCCAAACATCAAGCACCACTTAGAATGATGATAAATATATTACAATAATTCACTAAATGTCTGACTGGAAAATATAGCTAACATGGAACTTTGTTATGAAATAAACATAGACTTGTGTTTAATCTGGTCCTATTAATATAAGGAATGGTTAACTTTAACATTTTAAAAGCTAAATGTTGTTCTATTGTGGCTTAGTTTCTCTCATTTTAAAGTTAACAGAGTGATAAATAAATTGGAAATTTTTCATTTTTTAATCTAAAGAGTGGGATTGAAATAGGAAATTCAAAATTATGAAATCAAGACCAGATTTATTTTGGGAATAACAGGACTGATTTAAGAGAAGTATGATATAATTTTTAAAACATTGGGCTTACAACTGAAACATGTAAATATTAAAAACTCTTCAACTGTTTACAGTGTTGTGGCCTTGGGTACATTACTTGCTTTCTTTAGCACTTTGTTTTCTAATCTCAAAACCAGAATAACAGTAACTACTCCAAAGGTTTAATGAAAGGGTCAATTTAAAAAAAAAACTTGTTAAGTGCCTAATCAACAATATATCTCAGAAGAGGAAAAGAAAAATGTGCCAATGGCACTGAAGCAAATTGCTATGGTGTGGAGAGAGCCACATGCAAAGAACCACAGGAGACTTTGAGAAACTGAGACTGCCCCCCAGCAAACAGCCAGCAAGAAATTAATAACCTGAGTTCCGTAGCCATAGTGAACTAAATTCTGACAGCAGCCAGTGAGCTTGGACCAAGATCCGAAGTCTCAGATGCATCTGTCACTCTCTCCAGTCCCTTAATTTCAGCATGATGAGCAGAGAACCCAACTACACATGCTCAGACTTCCGGCCTTCCGGAACTGTGAGGAGACACACTTGTGATGTTTAAGCCTCTAAGTTTGTAGTAACTTGTTATGGCAGCAATGGAAAACTAGTACAGCAGTTAAGCCTACCCAGTAGATAATATATGTGCATTTATTACTGAATACTAAAGTGGGGAAAGAAAGAACAACAAAATTGTGAAATACAAGCATGTACTAAAGATGATCATGTTTTTATACAAAAACAATGAAATTCTTATTTCTCTTTCTCTTCAATGGTACAGCAATGAGTACAGAGGTTATCAGCCTACTGGGTATAATTTCAGAGAAAAAAAATAATACACCAAAGTCCTACATTTCCTTAATGTTGTTATTAATAATGACTAACAGTTACTAACTACCTATCATATACCAATACTCTTATACTTACTATTCTATTTAATCTTCCCATTGTTTATGCGATGTCAGTTTGTATCCCATTTTTCAGATTAGAAAGCTGAGGCTGAGGAGGTGTCTTGTTTTACTTGAAGTCACACACATAATTAAAAATAGTGTAGGACTGAAACCAATCTTTCTGACTCCAAATCATTGATCTGTCTACTGTACTACATTGTCTATAATAACTTTTCTTTAAGCCTTCAATCCAAATTAAAATACAAATAATAATGGGAAATAGCTATATTATTTACATTAATGCAAACTAAAAACCAGTTTGGAAGCATCAATAGCTAATACCTGTAGAGCACCTGGACAATGTCTCATTGTGATTTCAGGAGAATCCTGTGAAGAAGTCAGAGCAGGCATGATTAGTTCACCTGTTTTACAGGTAAGAGAACTGAGGTTGAGAAAGTTAGACCTAAGCTGCCATTCATTAGCCATGACCCTGAGTGACAGCGTCATGTCTCCGTCTCATATTTCCTTCTCAGAAATATAGCTTGTTTCCCTGATGGGACAGGTGTGTGAGGCAGGGTGGACAGGGAAGGAGGAGCAGAAAGGGTGCTGAAAGGGACAGCAAACGTCGAGTCCACCTGCATCTTAGTTCTCAGAGGATCAGCCCCAGCGATGTCGCGTCTACAAGGCTACCACACCGAAAACATTCTTCTGTCTAAATACCAGAAAATGTGAAACTGCTGCTGTGTCTGTGAAGAGAAAAAGCTACATGGCCTAGTGCTTTGAAATCTGCCATAGTTGTATTTAAAATAATGAGCACATTGGACTACTTTTATTTTTGATGATTAATCTACTTTCATTTGAAAAGAATTGTCTTGGACAAAAATTCTGAGTTATGCTATAATTTTAAGAGTTTAATCTCTCTCTGTCTTTTTTATGTGGACTCCATTTTTCCATGTCTGTTCTTCTGACATCATTTGTGGAAATATAAAAAGAAAAATGACAACTAGAAACAATACAGGCTTCTCCACTCCACTGATTAACACTCTCTAATGGCACTGATAAGAATTGTGTTCAATCATATATTATATTTTGCTAGTGAGTTATGGTTAATAGCATCACAAGTACTATAATGATATTATAGAAGCAAATTATATTTCTAATAAGTGGTAAAGCATAGTTAAATGCACTGTCAACAATGTTGTCAATTAATTGTCAATTACTAGTGCCAAGGTAAAGGCAAGCTGTTTGTTTTCCGAGTAAACTGTTCATTGAGAAGATTGTGTTAATTATAAAGTTCTCACGTCCTTCCACATTAAGTAACTTACTAGGTTGAACAGTCATTAATATCTTACATATTCGAGACTTTGCCACAATTGTTTAACATCTATTTTGCAATTATAAGCAGCATACTAGTTAAACAAAATTAGAGTCCACAATTATTTTTGTAATGAATTAGAAATGTAAAAATACACGTAACTCTCTGGAATTCAAAGCATGCTTAATTCTCTTTAGCTTCCATAGAGTGAAGGGTTAATTTATTAAGGAATGCAGTATGACTAAAGTAATTATTGTCTTTTGGTTCTTGATAAGTGAGATGTTCTTGAGTTTTAAATCCATCATGGCTATTATCTCAATGCGATTCTCCTAAGACTCTAGAGAGCACATTTTTCCTCTTATGTGCTAAAACACTATAAATATACTTACCTTTAACTAATGGACCTTTTGAAAAATTAACTACTCAGAATTTATCACCAAGAAACAATAAATGCATTTTGGATTCAAAATATTAACTCTGAGGAAGGATTTTTCCTTTTTTTACCCATCTTTGTAATTATATAATTATTTTAGGCTTACTACACTACATATAACAATAAAGATAAATTGTTGTTTTTCTTAAAAATGCTATGATTACTGTGCTTAGTTCAATGTATGGAGTACTTAATTAGTTCCATACTTGATAACACAACGGGTGCTATCTTGATAACACAACAACAAAAATGATGTTTTTAATCTTGGATTTTTCACACTGACTACTTGGAACATGCTGCGAAACACATGAAGCATAGACCACCCGGGCCTAAAATGGAAACTGCTACCATCTTAATTTGAACTTCAATTTAGGAATCTAGATGCTCTCACCACAAATGTTTCTTTCTGGAGAGGCTGCCTGTGGCCTCTGATCTAAATTACTTTGCCAGTGGTGTTCGGTCACATGAACCCATGCTAGCATCTTAAAGCTGATAAAATCTGCAATCACCATTGAAAAATAAATGAATGTACATGTTAATTAGCGATACCTTCCCTAACGTATCAGCACCAAAAATCTGTCACATTAACCTCTGTATTCCCAGTGCCCTTTAACATCTGGGCATAACCTCTGTATGCCCAGTGCACAGTTTTGTAAACAGTATATTTTAATAAATAGATGTTAGCCCTGGCTGGTATGACTCAGTGGATTAAGTGTTGGCCTGCGAACAGGTGTGGGGGGTGGGGGGTTGTCAGTGGTTTGATTCCCAGTCAGGACACGTGCCTGGGTTGAGGGCCAGGTCTCTGTTTGAGGCCATGTGAGATATAAGCACACATTGATATTTCTCTCCCTTTATTTCTCTCTCCCTCCCCCACTTTAAAAATAAATAAAATCTTTAAAAAATAGATGTTAAATAGATAAGTTAATGGATTAGCAAATAAGGGTTGGTGGCCCTAGCTTTTGCCATTTCCATCAGCGTACAAAATGCAACAGTGGAACCTGTAATGAATACTCTGTGACAGTAGGAATCAGTCTTGCTTGCAATTCTGCTGATGAGATTCTGCCATGAGGTATGTCTGAAAGCACCTGAACAATAAGGGCAGGCCCCTCACTTGTTAAACACACACTAGAGTCTGGCTGAAAAACACGGCAACATCACAGGATGAAGCTCGCTATTGGTTGAAGCAGAAGCGCAAGTCACCACAGCCTCTAAAATGGCAACCAGGGCTGCAACCTAAAGAGATGTCTCTGCACGGCAAAAATACATTTTTTAAAATGTTGATCATGAATCTTTCTACCTCTTTTTATCCTCACAGAAAATAGAAAATATAAAGATAAACAATAAGCCTGACTTGCCTTTGAGGAAATTCTCGAGAAATAGTCCAAGGAATAATTAAAGTGGATCTAATATGTCATCTTATTCTCTATCCATGTGAACCAACAGCCCCACATTATTTCGTAGTCTAGGCAATAGAAAATTTGCCATCAGAGAAGATTAAGGAAAGAGGAAAGTGCAGAATCACAGACACGTGCAGAGAAGATCTAAGATGGTGAGGAGGCATGGAAGAGATGTATCACCAATGATGATCACTTCCTGCCTTGTCCGTGTAAGTTTACTGTCCTATGTTATCCTAAGCTGACTGAACACTAAGTAGTTGCTAAGTTATGTTGAAATCTCTGCCATTTGGTTTTACAGACAAACACAGAGAGTTATTTAATGTAGGGAAACCATTGGTTATGATATTACAACCAAGAATCCTTCTTGAGATCTGTTTTCCCTTGCCTAGTCCCATACGGCAGCTGAGAAGTATAGGTGATTAGGACCTTTTAGAACAAAGCCCACCTAGACTGGATGATTAGACCAAGAGGACAAGAACTAATCCAAAATATTAATTGTGTCTGTATAATACAATATTATAATACTGTATAGGACAGTATTATACCGCACTTTGTACCATATGACAAGCCTAGTTCTCACTGGTTGTGATCATTTCATATGTGGAACTATTCTCAAAACTATCATGTAGCTTGTATGAATTACTTAAATGAAATGGACATAATAGGGGGCCATTGGAAATACAAATGTATTCGGTGAAGGAGTTTAAAGCTCCAAAATAGAATTTTATTTGTTAAAGCAAGGACAGGAATTATATATATACATACAGTTTCTGTGATACAGAAAAAAACAATTAATTTTTCACTGTTACTCGGGTACCAAAATGGACTGAAGTGAAGGAGGGAAGTGGTGGTTGAAAATGTTATATGGAAGAATTAGAAAAGCTAGCATTTTAAAGTTTCCTTCATCAATTAGTCTGCAGTAACTCACAGATTACTAACAACTTATGCAAGTTTTACATGCCTACTCCATCTGCTCTTCATTTAAGAAAAAAAATATGTCACCATAGCAACTGCCACATGCCATGGTATTTATGCTGCATCTGATGTACAAAGCCTAGTTTGTGTAGGAAGGAGTGTGTATGTATATGATGTGGCAGCTGTCGTCTCTGCCATTTTGTTGCTGCTCTAAAATAAAACAAGTAGTGGTTATGAATGCTCGTAAACTAGTGGTACTGGGGCTCATTTAACTAAATTCTCGACAACAACAACAACAACAAAAATCCTTATCTAAACATCACATTAGTCTGTTAGCATGACTTCAGGAATTGTATTAATTGTTTGAAAAGAAAAACCACACTTTTCTTCAAATTTTTTCAAAGTAAGCTTAATACAACTGAAGTTCAGTTCATTTTTCTAAAATAGTCAATGATGTTTTATGTGCAAAATTCCAATATATATTAGCTCTACTATATAATGGCATTTATTTCTTAGTGTGATCCACTGCAAAAGTTGTTCAAAAAATGTCTCAGTTCCTTTGTTGCTCCACGGTTCTTTTGTAGGCAAATTGCTAGAATTCAATTGGATATAAGACAGAGCTTAGAAATCCTGGTAGACCCTGCTGACATGATTCTTTACCCTTTACTTTCTTAATGACTTCTACCACAGAGGTTGGAAATGCTAAATACTGGCTTTCCATTGTCTCGCAAAGTCTAAATGCTTAGAATCCTAGATTTCCTTGCAGCTAGAGATGGCCATGTGATATAATACTAGCCAACTAGATCTAAGCAGAACTTCCCTGGGGTACATTAGGGAAAGCTTTGCTCTCGTAAAAAAAACAAAAAACCCGACAGACTCTACTATCTCCCTTTCCTATCTACCTGCAATTTGGGTTTATGTGGTAATTTTGAAATGGAGTGATAAGCAGTGGAATGAAAGGATAACAGAATTAAGAGAAGTTCATTTTGGCATGGTGAGAAATCCACAAGCCTTTGAGTTCCTACCACCACACTGCCTCTTATTTACGACAATAAATGTCAGTATTGCTTAGGCCATTGTTAGTGATATTTCCTGTTACTTGAAGGTAATACATGTTTATCTCACATAGAATTATTTACTCTGCACAGAATGTATTATATCATTTATATTAACAAAATAGATCCTATTCTATTTTAAAGATTATTTTCTTTGCTAAAAAACTGTGTATGGGAGAAAGATATGCCATATATAACAGCCATGCCCTTGATTCTTTCTTTGATTAAAATAAAACAAACTAATGTTTTGAGAAATGAGTAAATTTTCAGCTTAAAAAAACAAAAAAAAGAACTTAGTAGTGGGAGGGAGGTGGCAAGGGCTGGCGGGGGGTGGACTGGGATGGGGGTAAAAGGCAGAAAACTGTACTTGAACACCAATTAAAATAAAATAAAAATAAATAAATTTAAATAACAACTTAGTAAATAGAAAATCTCGGCCAAATTGCAAACAACATTTTTGAAATTTAAAAAATTCAATTGAAATTGAAGATGTTTCTGAGACATTCGTTTGGCATTTCAGTGGAAAATTTTTACATATCAAGAGAGTTTTGAGGTCTGTAGTCTCACTAGAATCATTTCTTTCAGGAAACATACTGATCATATGTGCTTTTAATGCCTAGCTCAACTGGATGAAAGTTTCAGGCCCAGTCTTCAAAATGTTACACACATGTTCTTTAGAGACAACAGAGACCGGACTGGCTTGAGTGGCCTCCAAAACATCTTAGTTAAAAATAGCTTTTCTTTTTGTTACTTCTGACAAAGATGAACATGCTGTGTTAGGAAGTATGTTACACTAATAAGAGTTAAAGTAGTTTTAATACATATTGTATATAAAATAAAATTAATGAGCTTGCAGTAAGCTGAGAGCATTTGACACAGGAAACTGAGCACGAACTGTAGACAGTTCTCTAGCAGGGACTCTTATCTAGTCAAGACTCACTTCTTTCTTCAAACCCTTCTCCTATGAAGAGATCTGGTGAATGACAAGTCAGATGTACAGTCACACAGGGATGTCCAAGAACCAAGAAATATTGCCCACTTAGAAAATTAGATTTATGGCCAAGATAAATAGAATTGAAAATATATATTACATAAATGAATACACCAACTATAATTATTAGTCTTAACACATTTACATACTTCATTCATTCATTTACCCATCCATACAATTATACATTTATTCATTCAACAGAGTTACTGATCCCTGTAGTAAGTAAATAATTTGAAAACTTGGAACATCTTTAAGCTCTGTTGCACATTTTAGTGAAAATAGCATTTATTTTTGCCTTTTTGAATCCTTAGCTCTAAGAAGACTATAGCTAGTGAAACAGATTATTTTTCCCATTATATTTGTATACGATTTTATCATATCCTAAATTTAAATATTAAGAGAAAAATTCAGGGGGTAGTATGAAGGAAGACATAATTTGTCAAAGTATTCACCAACTTGTTTTATTTACACACACACACACACACACACACACACACACACACACACACACACAGCGCATATATGGCCAGATGGAACTTCAGGTGCCTGCACATCATAGCTATTATTAAGTTATCTTTTGTGATGATACCTCAGGTAGTCAGGACTGTTATGCAACAGGGAGTTAGGGGAATATCATCAGTTTCTAAAGCTATTAAAATGTCTTGCAGGTGTGTTTGAGAGAGGCGCAGCACAAATTCACTTGCGCACTATGAGGATTGGAGACTATGCAGCCCATCCACAAGGGGCAATTAACACAAACAGTGTGAGGGAAGAAACAGCCAGAGTTGCAAACTAAACAGAACTCGCATCGCACTTGTATCCCCCAGTTATATTGCAAAGCACAGATGTTTATTGGCAGTTTTGGGCAATGATACAATCCTGTACAGTGTTTCTTTCTAAATACCTACTTTCTACAGATCTTATTTTTCCCTCATTCTCAAGATTGTGTTTTCCCTATTCTCTGTGATGTGAGCCTATTAAAAATAGGAAGGATTTTATCCACCTACTTGTTGCAGTCAGCAGAAGCCTCAATATGCTACATCTGGACTAGAATTTCTTCCTGCAGTCACTTCAGTTAAAGGCTTATGGGAACATATTAATAAAAACCTTTCTAAGGTCCATTTTTCCCCAAATCTGATATGTTAAAAGAGGCTAGATCTTACTCTTGCTACAAATTAAAGTTCATTTTATTAGTTCCAACACCAATGATTCAAAGAAAAGCTGCCCCCTTTTAGTGGTGCCTGAGTCTGTTTTTATTTTTAAAAAAACTAAAATCTTATTCTTTCCTCGGATTCCAGAATATCTCATGAGTCATTTCAGAAATAAGAACAGCATAGAGAATAGCTTTGGCTGCCATACCAACCTGTCATTTAAGAAAGCTACATTAATCAATAACACCTGAACAGTTCAATTACTGAATAAGAAAGGCAAAGAAATGGAAAAAAGATTAATAGGTCTTCCCCAAAATTAGACACCTAAAATCAAAAAGGAGCTGCAAACTATGATGAGTTGAAAAGACTATTACTGCTTGAGTTAATATATAATTATTAAACCCTTTTATTTATTTTTCCCCATACAGCAGTCAGTTTCACAGATAGTTTTCCTGCTCAGAGAATTTTTTGCCTTTGATTAATGACACTTAATACAAATTCTAGCTAGTTGCGGTGAAAGGAAAAAGAGTCACTTGAACCAATGGTGAAGTGTCTTATAGAGCTAGGCTAGGAAAGGTTAATGGCATCATTACTCAGGTCTTTGGAGTACACATATCCCTGTCTCAGAGTACGCTAGGCATGTTGGATCATGCATTAACTCCTTCCAAACTCTAGGTCCATTTACAACTGTTAGTTTTAAAAGACAATTAATATTTATGAATACACCCATTTTTTTTCATTAAAGGATTTCTACATATTACACTGACACATAAACTCAAACAGAGTCAAATGAATCACATCCAAGAAAATGAATAATACAGTAAAGAGAAAAAAACTGCTTTGGAAGAACAAAACCTGAGTTCTGGGCCCACAAGACCAGTGAAAGCTATTGCCTAGGGGAAAAGTTTAACTCTTCTAACCCAGCCTGCCAGAAATGCACCCTGAGAATACTCATACTTCATACGAAGGAATGCACAACATCTTTGCAGTGACGCAAGATTTATGGATGCTTTTTCTAAACCACCCTTCAGTACTGACTGATTATATTGCATCAAGGTACTGGTTTATCCATTAATCAAATTTCATTGAACACGTACTATGTGACAGTTATTCTAGGTGCTTGGGATACTTCATTACACAAAATACACCCATCAAAAATGCCCTTGTGATATTTACATTGTACTGGGGAAAGTAGATAATTTTTAAACACATAGTAAGTAGGGAAAGTTCTAAGTGTGGAGGAAGATAATAAAACTAGGTAAGGGTAATTGAGAGGTGACAAGGTAGACTAAGAGGATGAGTAGGTTAATATTTTAATGGACTGGCTAAGGTTTTCATTGTAGTGGCTAACGTTAGCCTTTTAATGCTCATGATTATTTTGATTAGTTAGGAGACACTTTATTGGCTGCCTACCCATCTAGCCTCTAGGATTGCCACGGTCTATTAGCCATTGGTCTTTGTGGATCAGTGTCATTCAAGCTTCATTGTTTAGTAGAGTAATTACATCCATCCTGCCTCCGATAGTTGGTGCAATGTGAGGCTGTTCTCCTCTAGCAAAGAGAGGACTGCTTCTGCTGGCCTGGATGTTCTGAGGACATTGGGAGATTGAAGGTTTTTGAACATCCTTATTCTTACCCTGTCAGGTCGTAATTCCTGCTCCTTCTACATCAGGACCCTGACAAGCTTAGGCCCCCAGCTAGAAGTGCATGCAACCTCTTTTGTACCTCTGACATCCTTATAACAATGTGGGTGCCTGATTTACAATGTATTTACCTGGATGTAGAGATAAGAATTTCTTTAAATACTTCCATGGAAGCCTACTAAATTGCATAGCTGACCTAAGTCTAACTATATCCTTCAAGGCTTATAGGTCAGTTGAAAAGCCAGCTAAGTACATTGTTTATAATCACCATGGCCCCTTTATTGTTTGGGTATCAGCACTATTGCAACAAATATCATTTGTCCCTGCCAACCCATACCTTAGCCCAGTCCACTAAGTGACAGTCCAAGGAAGTAATTTTCAACTTTTCCATCTCATGGTATATGTAAACTAATTACTGAAATTCAGCAGAACACAAAAAAATAGGTATAATTTTGATTCATTCACACTGATGGCTATTGTTGTGTTAGCTGTTGTCATTTTTTTTTTCAGTTGACAATCTAAGGGGAAAGAGGTCAGCACCCCTAAGTAGTCATTTATTGCATGTTTTTAAAATTCTTGTGGCACACAGGTGTGCCTCTTCCATCGCACCAGTTGAAAATTGCTGGTCTAAGGAACTGTGATAGTATAACACATAAAAGATTTTCCACAACGTACTATCATCAGCAATTGTGTGCTTTTCATCAGATGGCCAAAAGACCCAGTGCCAGAATCATATCCTAAACATCTGATTCCTGGAACATAATCTGGTGCCATTGTCTTAGGGCTTCTCTAAAAATCAGACCCAAAGGTAAGGACTTCCATGCCAGAAGTGGACTTGGGAGAAATCCCAGGAAGAACCGTTAGTATGTGGGATATGAGACACAGAGGGAGAGAATCCAATGAAAGGTGTGTGAATGAGTGAGACATTGCTGTCGACAACTTGAATCAGTCCTACTGTGAATCCTCAGGAACATACCATGGGATCACCCCACTAGAAGAGTGAGTGTCTGAGGCATTTTCATCAAATTCTATACCAGTCGTGGGACATCTCTGGAATGGTTAGCTTTCTACAAAAAGTGTATTGTGTCCATTGTGGTGGAGTAAGTTTCAGAGAGCCGTAGAACTCCTTCAGGGAGAAGGGAAGAGAGATGGAAGCACTCGTGATGCTCGGCTGTCAGCATGCACGCAGACAGTCTGTCACACCAACAGGCATAGTCAGGAGGGCCAATGGCTTATGTATGGCTCAGGGCAACAACAGCATCTGTGACGTTGCTTATGTTCCAAATTTAAAGTGCACACTTAACTGATCAAAACGTAGTATTTTACAATACCTTTACTCTTCCCCAGGACAACTTAAAGACTTCGAAACATCTTTATTAATTCTTTCATGTGCAAATGGGTAGAAAGGCATAAAAATGAAGGAAATGTCTTGAACGAAGACTAAAAGTGTTGAGATGGTAGAATCAGTCTTGCAAGGCATTGGAAGCACAGAATAAAGAAGAAGGCATGACAGATAATTTGATAACACAGGGAGAAAGCATGATAGTTTAAAATCTTCCGAGCCCTAATAATGCTGAATAATGATACCATTTACAAATATAGCAAAGTCAGTTTGGGAAGAATAAAGTAATAGTAACAATTTTAGTTTTGAAAATGTGAACTTAGCAATACATCCAATGTGCAACGAATTAGGAAATGAAGATCTGCAGTTGGGATGACATGTTGGTAACATGGGTGTGGCAGGCATAAACATACACATAGAATGTGGGAGCAATCACTGTAAGGGAGACATGTCAAGAGGAAAGAGAGCACAACGATAGATGATGTAGTGGATGTTTATGAGAACCTGCCCAGGTCTCCTTTACTAGCTACAGCATCCGTTTCCCTCTTGCTGTGATTGTTGGCTAAAAGTTTGGGCACGAAACTCCAACCCTCTTTCTCAAAGGGAAGACACAGTGGTGAAATTTGTGCTTTAGAGCATCTCATAGGGCAAGACTGAATCAGTCTCCAACTGAAGCCATATTATTGCTTAGCTCTTTTCCTCTAATCCTATCATTTTAACCTCAGTTCTCCTGAGAGCACTTCCAATAAATCACTTAGCCAACAACTACCACCTCAGACTTTGCTTCTAGAGAATATGACCTAAGACAAATGGCACATGTGGGGGGACTTCAGTTAAGAAAAATTTGAATAAAAAATTGTCAGACAGATAGGGCTATATCCTAGAAATGGTGTGAGAGAGAGAGAAAGTCTTGATTGATGGGAGAATAGTCATTGGTATGAAGGATAATTGTAAAATATAAAAATTAAAGTGAATTAGAAAATTCCTACGGCAATTTTAAACGTCCAGGGAACAATTTCAGTAGAGTAGTATACACATCTTTTCTCAAGAAATTTTCATGTAGAAGTATAAAAATATTTTGAAGCGATTGCTTGAGAAAATGGCAGGATCCAATCTTTCTGTTTAAATCCAATATGTAAAAGAGAAAATAGTAAAATGAAAAACAAGAACAAAAAATACGAACGCTTTGGCTGGAGGACGAGTGGAGCAGCCCGGGACGGGTATGCCTGCTGCTCGCTCTCCTCCTCTGCTGTCAGCCTGTGGGAGCCCTGTGGCACCCTACGGTGCAGCACAGAGCATGGATTGGAATCCACTGATTTAGACAGAGTTGGATATGAGATTAAAATATAAACAAAGAGGTGAGAAAATCCTGAGGGGATTTATTTGGGGCAATTACAAAGTGATCTGAGCCTCATCTAGTTTAGATGTTCTCAGAGGTAAAACTGCTCAGTAAATGCCCAGGGGATACCTATAACTCTGCCTAAATTACCGCATTAAGTTGGGACATGAGGCTTACCTAAAACTGGCCTTTGTGAAGGTGAAATGTGGAAACCTAGGTAGAGTTAGTGAACCTCATCTTCTGGAATAAAAGCAAATGAACAAAATCAACTATATCATTCTGTTGTCATCTCAGATGGTAGTCAGAAACTCTTTAGGTTCTTCATATCTTTCCTATTTCTTGTTTGTTACAACCTATCTTGAACCACTTAGCCCAAACAGAAGGACTGATGTGTTTTTAATGAAGAGGCTTCAAAAAAGAGCTGCTGAACAGCAGGGCTGGAGGTGAGGTGAAGAATGCCTATGATGTGAGCATACTGACAACTGCGGAAGGGAAGGGAAGTGTGGCAGGATGGTAGGGCCGGGAAGCCCACGGTCTGCTGTGAAGGAAAAGATTATGTGTCACTAGTCTAAGCTGAGAGTGGAGTCCTGGGCTGAAGCTCTTGAAAGGTCCATGCTTTGTTAGGAGGCTATATTTGTTAGTGTCCTTCCTTAGAGCACAAAGGAGGCTCTGAGCGTCTAGCCTTGAATGCAAGTAGGGAAATGAAGAAGAGAGAAGCAATGCCAGAGCTGTTGGGCTTGGCACCCATCTGCACCGAAAGGCAGATACGGAACAAGGAGAGCAACGAAGGGTGAAAACCTCTGCACCCTTGTGTAAGAAAAATGTGAACTTAAATGTGGCCTGACGATGAGTTTGTTTGTTTTGAGGGCACAGTATCACAAACTTTTTACAGCTAATTTTCCCACAAGTTGTATCTAGCTATTATTCCAATGTTTACATTTTCTGGGGTTTCTGTTGCTGTAGCTTGCTATAAGAATTGAGAAAAGGTGAAGAAAGAATTGCAAAGGTGAGAAGCTGCTGAGTCCTAAACTTCTTTAATGGAAATTCTCTAGTGAAAAGGGATCACCCTAGGAAGCTATATGCATGACCCCTAAACACAGACATCAGCAGAGCGATGGCCTTAGGGAAGGGGCGTCGGGCCAGGTGGAGGCAGATCAAAGGAGGGGTGGAGTGAGGACATCTGTAATAGCATAAATGATGAAAATAAAGTTTACAAAACTGGAACTACTGTATTTGTTTCTTGGCCACACATTCAATCTACTTAAAACCACTCAGACTTGGTTTGCAATGTATACAGTCATCCCTCCTGCTATAAAGCCAGCAAGAATTTATCGGTAGAACTGTAGAAATCATCAACTGATCTGAATGCGGAGGAGTACCACGGCCCTCACAGTTCATGTGGAGTAGCATGTCCCTTATATTGATTTTCCTCTCTCTTAGAGAAAAATAATTATTTTTCAAAATGATAAAAACATGATTGGCTACATTTTGCTTTTTATACAATAGATGTTATCTTCTGAGGACTCGGAGGACAGGAGTTACCCCTGTTCTCCACTTTACCATGTCACCATTAGTCACCCCAAAACTGCCCTGGGTAATGCACAAAGGGGTCAGGGCCAGAGGCTTCTGAATGTGTCATTAATTGGTTCACTCTCCCAGCTGAACACACTTCTACCTCTAGGGCAGAGTGTCCGACACAAGGAATCACTGCAGCCAGGACTCCCCCTTTAGAACCCAGACTGTTCAGGACTTAGCCCTGCCTCGAAAGCTGCAGGAGGGTGAACCAAGGTTAGAGAAAGTGATCTTCATTCTCTTCCCCAAAGCAAAAATGCAGATCTGGGACAAAGATGGAAAGGCCTGAAGCCCAGCTGACCATAATGCCTGATCAGAGAGAAAATAATACTAAAATGAGCAAGCATAAATCGACCCCTTCCCCCCAAAAACCCACAACTTTCACTATCGGATCCCATAACTAAATTATATTTGTAACTAATAAATAGATTACTTAATATTTGAAGTAATTAAGTTCACATTTTATCTATCAAAAGAATATCACTCTCTCTCCTAAAGGCCTCTTGGTGAAAAATTTTTAAATAACCATTTTTCTTTGTTTGGTTTAAGGAATCCATTATATTGGTTCCTGCCATGCTACTGATTCTAGAATTCAGACTTCATACCTTGAAGAAGCAGGAATCCCCAATTGATACTACAGATGTGTTTCTGCCACCTTTGGCAACAATTGAAACTACACTTTCTTTGGAGTGGTCTCTATATTCTCCCACAGCCCACACTGGAGCTGAGGGACAAGACTGTTCTTTGTCATACCTCAGAGGCAGCCTCTGGTACTGTCACTGGCTGTGTTGTGCCTTCATCACTGTTTCACATCACTAAAAGAGGGAGGGATGGAACGTGGAAGCCTTGTGTCACCACTGGCTCAGCCTTGACCCCATGAGAAGAGATAACTCCCAGTTTCAGAATGACTCCTAGACTCCCCATGTACCTCTCTGACTCATTCACTCCTGATTAAGGGAAAGACCCCCACCCCCCCTCGGTTCCTGTTCCTGTTGTTGACTCCCTGATGATGGCATGCAGTGGCCATACCCACAGTCTATGGTCATGGGGTCATGGTGACAATGTCAACTATGAAATACCCTGCTGTCGATACTTTCCCAGGTGCAATGCTATTCAATTTTTGCCATGGTAAACTTGTTGCATACTTTATTTAAAATTGTCTCTGAAATGCCACTCTCGGGCTACATTTTACTTTCTAATATATGAAATTTTTTTTCACAAAACTAAAGACCTGGTGAAGCCAGTTTATTTCTCTTGAAAAATCCTTCTAGCTGAGACTGAGAAATACAAGGTATTGGAAAATATTCATGCAGGCTTTAAATTCTTTGAATACTTAACTAACAAGAACCAAGGGTTTTGATTTTGAACTATAATTATTTTTATATTATAAAGATTTTGGAATTTAACTTATTTGGGACTCTAATGTTTAAACTTTAACTTCTCCCTGGGCAGTTGATAATAAGAAGGGTTTATAGTTCAATATAAATAGTTCAATTGTATTGTTAGCATGTTATTATTACATTATTTCTAAGAATTAGTTTGATCATATCATACTATTTCTAATAGTTTTCTTGGAGAGTGTGGCTGCACATAATTTGGGATACATAGAAAGATAGGAGTAAAGTTTCAGCCTGCAGTACCAAGTAGCCTTGGAGATGATTTTATGATTGTATGATCCTGACCTATTTCAAAGGCTTCTGAAGTAATTTTTTCACTATATACCAAAAGAATCATTAAAGCAACAGTGGCTGGCCCTAGGAGAGCAAACCATGGCTATGAGAGTAAGAACTGCCTAATGAGATTGCTGCTGCTTTTCTACCCCGATGTCCAAAAGTTCCCAACCTATTGCTCAAATAGAGGTTTGTGTAGATTAATGGGCACCATCCTTTAATCTTTAAATATACATTGAAGGAGGAAGCTCAGGGATCCTTCACAATGTGAGCTTACTTGCTTTCATTGAATAATTAGATTTACACCCTTCTAATTGAGATGAACATGCTGGATTAACAACTTTAAGTAGCAAGAGAAACACTTTTTTAAATAGAAAATGAGCAGCCACACTGTCCTGGGAATCAGGGAGAGGGTCTTCACGAGAGGGGGTGGGGGAGACGGTCAAAATGGGAAGCAGCCAACCTGGCAGCTCCTAACGGTGTCCTAGTGATCTTAGCTTCCCATTCCAACCCCCAGCTTCCTAAAATTCATCTTCTCTAAGGACTTTTCTACCACTGACACAGCGTGAACTACAGAAAAATTAATCAACAAGCTTCTAAACTAGCTGGCGCCCTGAGTAAGACGCATCCAAGACCACTCGTTTTAGGATATCAAGTCACTGCTTTCCCCCTGGGCTGATGCAACTTTTCCGGCAAACCATCAGTCCAGGAAATAGGCTACCTGGAAATCTCAGAATGACCTCAGGGTCATTCTGTGTGAAGGGATCCCACTGCTGGTGTCCTAGCCCGGCTTGTGCTTTCGTCCAAGAACTGTCGATCTGCAGCACTGCGGAAACAATGTGAATAAACAACCACACACATCTTTACCCACGTTTATCTACCAGTCAGTGGGAGAAGCAACAAATCCGCATTCACCAGCAACTCCCATGTCAGAGATTCAAACACTTTTAGTCGTAGGTCCTATTTACTCACTCTGTCATCAGTGTTTTCAGTAAGAGTACTGACAAACTAGAGGAAGTCACAACTTTAAATACTTTTGAACTCATTTACTCTGAATGTTCTCTTTGTAATGCTATTACCGTAGAGTGGAGTTCTGATGATAAATTCACCTGGAATAGAGCTCTGTGTAGCTATGACCAAACATTCAAGACAATGTGGCCACGTGTTCTTCATTAAAAGGATAAAACCAGTTTGACACATCTGATAATTTTCTTGTTTTCTTTCTCTTTTTCTCCACAAAACTCTCTCTTTCAGGTTTGGTAAATCTGCAATTTGTCCTGATAACAAGCTGAATCTCACGATGCCTCTCTATCCTCCTTTCTAATCATATATTGCCTTTCTGTTTCTCTCTTTTAATTAAATTGGTTGCATAAAATGTAACAAGTCAAACTATTGGTATAATGGATAGGTTGGAGCAGAAATCATTGTAAAGCAAGGGTCTCCAATTCTGACAGTGGGCCCCCAAATCCAGCACAGAGACTGTTCCCCTTCTTTCCAGGAAAGTCAGGGGGCACGAAGAGTGCTGAGGTGGCAGAGTAAAGCAGCCTGTCTTCTGCAAAAGGAGGTGTTGCCTGAAAATGGGCAACAGCCCCAGGCAAGAGGCTAGTATAAATACAATGCAGTTAACAGGAGGGGCAGAGAGATCCTGGGATTGAAACCAGAGCTGGGGCTTAAAAACTCACAGCTTTGGAGCTACCAGCCCTTGACGTAGGCTATACAACCTTTGTATGAGCTGTTGGGGCTGGAAGCTCCACCCAGGGCAACTGGAGACTTCTGCCCATGCCTGGAAAAAGGGGCAAAGACACACATGGCCATTGGCTAAGAAGGTGGACACTTCCATAGGCTTCCAGAGCACATGAGATTCCGAAAGAGAGGACTTTTTAAAACAGAAGGCGGGGAGAAGCCCTCTCCGGCCTTCAGCACTGGGTGCAGCTATTGGCTCTCTCTTGGCTCTTGGAATTTTGGCTTGGAATTTTTGGTCACAGGTGCACTTGGATGCTCTGGGTCTTTGGTCCTTGCTCCTGGCATGGACAAGAACACTCGTGGGACTGGCAGATGTCAGGCCCACCAGGGTCTTAGGCCCTGCAAGATTGGAAGCCCACTCCTGGAGGGAGGGCCCCATGTGGGGACACATCTCTCTCTGGCCTCCAGCCTTTGGGACCCTAGGATCCAGTGCAGCACAGTACTTGGGCCCTGGACCGCTGCATGGAGACTGAGAGCAGAGCACCCCAGACCCTGCGGAAGATGGTGACTCTGAAACCCACAAGCTCACATCCCAGAGAGGGTGGAGATCTGTTTGAGTGGCCGGCTTAAGCTCCAAACAGGACAAATAAGGAAACGGGGAACTTCCAGGTGTGGTTTTGGCTTGGAATTTTGGGGGGAGCAAGAGATGTTCTGGGTCTTGTGGCAGAGAGGGCCTCAGAGCAGGAGTGCTCTCATCCTTCCCAAAATTGGAACCCTGGTAATAAAAACCTGTTTCCTTCAACACAAATCTTTGGGTCTTGTATCAAAGTGAAAAGCCCTAAACTCCATGCTGTGTGGTTTAATTGGTATTCATAAAAATTATTTACCTCAAATAGTTGTTTCTTCTCTGGTTATCAACTTCAAAAATATGGTGCCAAAATGAGTCAAACAAGCAAAAGTCTCTCTCCTCTTCAAAATGAGGCTCAATTCTGTCAGAGTAAGCTGCATGTTATGAAAGTACCCATTCTAATGTTAAAATCTGCCTGACAAGACCAAGTACTTTCTAACCAGTCGAATGGATGTTTCTACATCAATCACAGTTCCCTTCTAGAATTTGTTCAGAAGGGGCCCATCCTTTTCAGCTTTGGAGATATACCACAGATGCCTCTATCCCAAAATCATCATGGTGCTTTCCCAGGTTTTTATGACTATTAGTGATGACTTCAGTGCAAGAACAAGGGCACTGCTGGTGTAGAGAAGGTGTAGCCCCTGAAGCCAGAAGTGCCTAGAGGCTCTGAGGCTCTATCGGGGCTGCTTGCTGTGATTTGATGGGAGATGCACTGAGGACATCAAGGGCCTCATTTAGCCACTCTGAGAACCTCTTCCAATCTCATCACTCTGTAAGAGAGTTAAAACTGTTTTTAGGAAGCTAAGGAAATAGCAGGACATGCTAGATATTTCCAGGAAAAAGAAGTCAGGTCAGATTACTTTTGTATTAAATTTCTGTTGTTGCATCATAAATTGCCACAGATTTAGTGAAATGATTTATTATCTAACAGTCTCCGTGGATCAGGAGTCTGGCACATGTTGCTGGATCCTTTATGGATGGTCTTTTCAGGGTTTAAATCAGGATGTGGGCTGCCAATGTTCTCATCTGGAGAATCAGGGGAAGATCTGCTCCCTCAGGTTGTTGGCAAAATTTGTTTCTTTTTTATTATTACTATGTTTTATCCTCACCAGAGGTCTTTAAAGAGAGGGGCAGGGAGAGAGAGACAGAGATGAAGGGAAACATTGATGTGAGAGAGAAACATCAATCAGTTGCCTCTTGTACACGTACCCCCCAACCCTGCAACCTAGGCATGTGCCCTGACCAGGAATCAAACCCACGCACGACCTTTCAGTTTATGGGACAATGCTCCAACTAAATGAGCCATACCAACGAAGGCCAGAAGTTGTTTCTAACTGAGTTTTCTATTTTATAGTTAAATGCCAGCCAGGAACCACTATGAGCAATTAGAAGCCAGTCTCAGTCCCTTGCCATGTGGCCACCTCCTTTGGCGATTCACCACCTGGCTATCTGCCCCCTTAAAGCCAGGAGGAAAATGACTCTGACTTCTGTCTATGACCTATAAACTCTTAAAATTGCTCCTGATTAAGTTAGGCACAACCAAAATAATCTCCCTTGTGATTAACTCAAACTCAGCTGATTGGGGACCTTAATTACAATGGTAACATCTCTTCAACCTGTGCCATAAAAATGTAAATTAACTATGGAAGTGGTATTTCATTTATGCACAAATGATATTTTCATTTATATACCAACAGGAAGAAAATCCA
>PVKM010001476.1:0-77205 GCA_004027735.1 Carollia perspicillata
GCAGGCCTGCACTCAATCCACTGAGCTACACCAGCCAGGGCATTAGTTGTAATTTTGATGTGGTTGTTGTGAAAAGTAGAGCCATGCCTGCTTATGCCTCCATCTTGACCAGAAGTCTCCCCCTACTGTTTTAATTACATTATTTCTAAGAGGTAAGTTTGAAACGGAAGTAATCATTTTGCTGTTGAGCATGTAGGAAAAAAACAGTCCTTCCACATAGTAAAAACCATCCTGCAGGCAATTTCATGTGACTGGAGGCATAAGATACATTAGTGGTGGTGATGCAATTCATTTCCATGTCTGCTTAAAGCATAAAACAGATTTTAGTACAGTTGGCAAAGGGTGCACACTCTCCAGCCAGCGCTGCATTACTGATTTTTAAAGAAAACATCTGCCTATCCTTTAGGAATCCCATAGGCTCTCAACCATATTAAAATAATTCTGCAGACTTTCCAGCAGAATATAAATACCTACAAGACATAAAGTTAAAGTTTGTTCAACATATGTTCCTTCTGCAAGACAAAAGTCAGAGATATTTATAATGTTTTTACTAAGTATATCCAAATATTTTCATTTTTTTTGAAAGGAATAACTTCTCCATAACACAGGAGAGAATGTAAGTCACTGTTTTGAAAAGATGACCTTCAGGTCTTATTGAGGTTTAGCATTCCATTGTTCTTTTGGGGCATTCTTAACTCTGGGTGATGAATCCAAGGTTTTATTACTGAAGGTGATTGATGTGGTGAGGAGTACATCCCAAGGTCCAATTCACTTTTCTTCTAGTTGGCTATCTGGGGATCCTGTCTTCCAAGCATTTAGTAGAACCTTATCTACTCAGGCCTAAAGGAATGTGTTCAATCTCTGGGGGAAGATCTCTAATACACACAAGGTCATTATTCACAGCTAATGTCTGACTTAGATGTTGTACATAGTTCTTTACTTTCACTTCTTGATTTGCATATATATACACACAAAGTATAGTCCAGCTATTGTTAATATAATGAGAATGGTTTGTGCAACATCGATGTAACCTGGCAGCTAAGAAGAGTGGACTGGAATGCACATGTGAACAATGACAACTCCACTCTACTAGTCAGCAGAGGATGGTACCATCGAGTATGTGTATTTGGTGGCCACTGCACTCAAAATGAGCGAGTAGAGCAATGAATCTACATCAAAGTTTGTGTTAAGCTTGAACATTCCTTCGTGGAAACTATTCAGATGTCTACAAAGACTTAAAGACAATGCAATGAGTGCAGCGCAAATAACAGTGTGGCACAAACACTTCAAAGACAGTAGAGAATTTGTTCAAAGTGATCCATGCTCTGGAAGGCCTGCAACAAACAGAATACTTGAGAATGTTGAATGTGTACAGTCTGCAATCAATAAAGACTGGTGACTAACAGTGCAAGAACCAGAAGCTGGGGATTCCAAAAACTACTGTGTCCGAGATTTTGGCACAAGATCATGGTATGAAGTATGTCGTGGAAAGATTTGTCCCACAGTATCTGCTATCAGAGCAGAATGAACATTGTGGTGAGGTTGCTTAAGGCTTCATTTAAACCGCTAACAATAAACTGGATTTCCTTCAGAAGGCGAGGAGATGAATTGTGGGTCTATAGCTTTGATCCGGAAATGAAGGCCTGGTGGCCACAATGGAAGCTGCCTGGTTCTCCACGCCTGCAGAAGGTGCAGCAAAGTTGCAGCAAGATCAAGACCATGTAAACTGTGTCTTTTGATTGGACAGGTGCTGTCTATCACGAGTACGCCCCTCCAGGACAAACAATTAATAAGGAGTGGATGGGCTGCGTGAAACCCCACCATGCCTGCAGCACCCATGACATCTTCATCTTCCTGATCCCTCTCTTCTGAGCTTCTATTATCTACCACAGGTAAATTCCCTCTTCTCTGGGACATTGACCTATTTCCTTTTACTCTTGTGTCTGATCTTTATTATGTAAAGTCATAAAAGACTGTCCATAGGGTACTTCATCCCATTTCCCTGATCTTTTACAAAACACACTAATTACACCATTGTATAGTAATTTATAGTCCCATTCAGTGGCCAGCACTCTCCTGAGTCCAGATTATATGTAAGCCAAACAGTATTGCAATAAAAAAAAAATTTCCTTTCTCGTAATAGATTCATAAGCATTAGTCAACCAGTCAGGAATCACCCCAAAGGGTTGCTGCCTGGATAGGAGGCTCCCTTGCCCATTCTAACAAACAGACCTCTGTAATATCACAGAAACCAAAAGGCACCTTAATTCCTGATGACCATTCTAAGTCACAACCTGGGACTGTAATGTTGAGCCAGGAAGCACAGTGATTCAATCGAAAGTAAAAGTGATGGGGAGTGCCAAGAATAGGAGGAGAGTCCCTAAGTGAAATCACTTGGCAGCTGCTAGGGAGTCTCCAAATCCAAACACTTGAGTCGCCCAGCCCAGGAGGCAACAGAACTCCCTGTCAAATAAATACCCAGACTCATCAGAGAGTCCCAAAGGCATCCCACCAGAGTAGCCAGAAAATGAAACCAGGAAAGCCAGCATTCATACTGCCTGCCCTACCAGAACCGATGAGTAGAGGCAAGGATTAAATCTTTCTGGGTGCTTCATCTGATACTGGTGATCTGAGAAGACAGTGGGTTATGTACCCTAAAGACATCTTAACATCTCATCTCAAGCCAACCTTTTTACAGGAGAAGAAAAGCGTAGGTAACAGGGTTTGGAAAAAGGTAATCAGATGGCTAATCAAATAAGAGTTGCAGTCTGTTGGTGATTTTCCTACTATTTCTTTATTTACTGATCAACGATTCTTTATCTGCCACATGGACTCTCCCTCCCTGGAACACAATGGCTCGCATACTGTTTTGATCAATATAGAGCCCCTGGGGCACAAAGGCTGAATTGCTAGTCATGTAGGTTACGTATTCCAGTTCCTGGAATAACAGAATTCCAAATGCATTAATCACTTAAGCCTATCAACTATAACTAAAGCTAAAAAATCTTTAACTCTTGAGTTCTCCTACCAGCTTTGATTGACACACTAGAACAAATGGTTTTAATAGATATTTTTACAGCATTTCAAACATAAACAGGAAAATACACATTCTTTTCAAGAACACATGTAAAATTTTTCAGAATAAGGTCTCATGTTAGACAAAAAAAAGTCTCAGTAAATTTAAGAAGACTGAAATCATATCAAGTATCTTTTGTGATCACAATGGTATGAAACTAGAAATCCATTATAAAAATAAAACTGGAAAACACAAACATAATGGATGTTGAGGCCAACAGAAAGAATGTTAGGAAGAAGTGAAAGATGTTTACTGAGCTCAAGGATATGCTTGCTTAGGCAAGCAGATGTTGCAAACAGATAGCCATCTGACTGTTACTAAGGAAGAAAATTTTTTGCCCCTGAGTTCATTCAGAACCCACCAATGATTTGCCTCGTTTGTTTGCCCGCGCAATTTCGAAACCACCAATGATGGGTGACTCCTTTGTATTGCTGAGCCAATCGCTAACCGCCACATTCGCTTCTGTGCCCGCCTTGCTTGCTCGCGTCCATAAAAACCCTTAGTTGTGAGCGTTAGGCGCGACTCTCATTTGCAGCTCTGAGGAGCACTGTGTCTCCGGACACGTTTGGAGAGTTTGCCCCTGCGCAGGTAAAACTTTGGCCAATAAAGTAACATCTTTGAAACCCTGAAAGTCTCCGACATTTGTTCTCGCGGTTGGTGGATGCAACAATGGAGGCTAAACAACATGCTACTAAATGTACATGGGTAAACAATGACATCAGAGAATAAATTAAAAGAGTCCCTGAGATAGATGAAAATAAAAACACAACAACCCAAACTCTATGGAACACAGCAAAAGCAGTTCTAAGAGGGAAATCTATAGCAACATAGGCCTACCTCATGAAACAAGAACAATCTGAAATAAACTGTCTAATCTTACACCTAAAAGAACCAGAAAAAGAACACAAAGGAAGTTCAAACTGAGAAGGAAATTAAAAAGATCAGAGAAGAGATAAATGAAATAGAGTCTAGCAAAAGAATACAAAAGTTAAAAGAAACCAGAACTAGTTTTTTAAAATGATAAACAAAATTGATAAACCTTTAACCAAACTTATCAAAAAAAAAAAAAAAAAAAGAGGACCCAAATAAATAAAATCAAAACTGAAAGAGAAGTTGCAGGTGACACCACAGAAATACAAAGGATTATAAAACAATACTATGAACAATTATATGCCAACAAATTAAACACTCTGAAAAAAAAGGATACACTAGATACATACAATATCTTAGGAACGTTTCAAGAAGAAACAGAAAATCTGAACAGACCGATAAATAATGAAAAAAAATCAGTAATAAAAAAACTCACAACCAACAAAAGTCTGGGACCTGATGGCTTCATCAGTGAATTTTACCAAACATTCAAAAAAGAATTAACACCCATCCTTCTTAAACTATTCCAAAACATTTAAGAAAAAGGAAGCTCCCAAACTCATTTTATGAGGACAGCATTACCCTGACTCCAAAACCAGAGTCATTAGAAAAAAAGAAAATTATAGGCAAATATTCCTGATAAAAAAAGTCCACAACCATATATTAGCAGACTAAATTCAGCAGTATGGACTAAGTGGGATTTATTCTTGGGATGCAAGGTTGGAGCAACATCTGCAAATCAATGAGTGCTAATACACCACAGGAACAAAATGAAAGATAAAAATCACATGATAATATCAACAGATGCAGAAAAAGCTTTCAACAAAAGCCGGCATCCATTTATGATAAAAACTCTTAGCAAAGTGGGATAGAGATGACATATATCTCCATATAATAAAGGCTGTATATGACAGACCCGTAGAAAACATCATACTCATCAGGGAAAAATCTAGAAGTGTTTCCTATAAGACAATGATTAAGAGAAAGATGTCTACTTTCAACACTTTTATCCAACACAGTATTGGAAAGTCCTAGTGACAGTAATCTGACAAGAAAAATAAGTTAAAGTCATCCAAACTAGAAAGGAAGAGTAAAACTGTCATACTGTATTTGCAGATGACATGATACAATATAGAAATAACCCTAAAGATTAAACTAAATAACTATCAGAACTGATAAATGAATTCAGTAAAATAGCAAAACAAAAAAAATAATACTCAGAAATTGATTGCATTTTTATACACCAATAACAAACTATCAGAAAGAGAAATTAAGAAAACAATCCTATCTGCAATTGCAACAACAACAAAAAATGGAGTACCTGGGGAATACATTTAACCAAGATGATAAAAGACCTGCACTTGGAATATTATAAGACATTAAAGAAAGAAAACGAAGAAGGTACAAAAAAATGAAAGCATATTCCGTGCTCATAGATAGAAGAATTAACCTCATTAAAATGTCCATACTACCCCAAGCGATCAATAGATTCAATGTCATCTGAATCAAAATACTGATAGCATTGTTCACAGAACTAGAATAAGAAAGAGTAAAATTCATAACGATGAAATAGCCTCAGCAATTTTAAAAAGTACAAAGGTGTAAGTACCATGCAACCTGATATCAAACTATACTATAAGGCTATAGTAATAAAAATGGCATGGCTATAGGAGTTAATATCCAAAGTTTTTAATAAAACCATAGAATTTAACACCAAAAAACAATCCATTTAGAAGACCTGAATGAACACTTCTCCAAAGAGGACATACATATGACAAATACATACACTGTATTTTTAGGACTACAAGACGCACTGGACCATAAGATGCACCTAGGTTTTAGAGGAGGAAAATAGGAAAAAAAAATTTGGAGGCAAAAAAATGTGGTAAAATATTTAATAACATAAATAACATAGGCACCCACCCCCAACAGTGAGCCAGGTAAGCTATATTCGAACTATAAGACACACCACCCCTTCCCTCCCAAATTTGGAGGGGAAAAGTGCATCTTATAGTCTGAAAAATACAGTATGTAAAAATGCCCAGTATCACTAATAGATAAGGGCAAATTAAAACCAAAATGAGATACCACCTCATACCTGTTGGAATGGCTATCAATAAGTACATCAGGAAACAACAAATATTGGCAAGGATGTGGAAAAAACTGAGCCCTTGGGCACTGTTGGTGGGGAAATAGATTGGTGTAGCCACCATTGAGAACAGTATGAAAGTCCCTAAAAAAATTAAAACCAGAAGTACCTTGTAACCCAGGAATTCCATTTCTGAGTATTTATCTGGACAAATCTAAAACACTAATTTGAAAAGATATTGGAGGATAAATGGTGATGCACAAAAACTTGGGTGGTGAATATACAATATAATACACAGATGAAATATTATAGATTTGTACCCCTGAAACATGTATAAGTTTACTAAACAATGTCACCCCAATAAATTAGAAAAAAAGAGATAATATGCACCCATGTTCACTGTAGCATTATTTATAATAGCGAAGATATGGAAGCAGCCTGAGTGCCCACCAGCAGACGACTGCATAAAGAATATGGGGTATATATACACAAAAGAATATTACTCAGCCCCCACTAAAAGAATAAAATCTTACCATCTGGAACAATAGGAATGGACTACAGGATACTATACTAAATAAAATAAGGCAGAAAGGAGAGTTAAGAAGCCAGAGGAGCAAATGGAAGCCACACTAACCTCCTCCCAGGACCAATCTGGAATTACAACTAAATTGTGGACAAATCACCTGGAACAAACAACTAAACAATAGCAAGAGAGAAGCCTTACAACCTCAGAGAGACAGAAGAATCATCTTCAGTACTAACTGAATGGTAAGTACTGTGGTGGAGACTTGAGAGGGCTGGCTAGGGACCCATAGGCAGCAGCACCAGAGGGATTATTAAGCAACTGATGGATCCCCCTGACAAGTGTAGGATCTATACCCTAAGCTGGGATCCTTAGCCTAAGCACCAGAACCCAAAAAGTACACAGAAAACAACTGGTGGCGCAAAGCTGCAGAATGCTCTCTACCAGAGATGGGACAGCTGGAGACACAAAGAGCTGCTTAAAGGGCCAATGCACAAATTTTCATTTGCAGCCATTTATCCAGGACTCCGGCAAAGGCGGGGCAGAGTAGGCTGCAGATGCCTGAGGTCAGACTGGGGATGGAAGCTTTGGGGAAAGAACTGAGAAAGTAGACCACAGGATCCTGGGGCTGAGTCATCCGCCATACTGCAGCAGCTGTTGAGCTAAGGAGGACCACTCTCCTCCAAGCAGCAGCAGCCTGAGGGAAAAAAATAGCCTCAAACCCAGGAGGAATTCTGCCCAACCCTATAGAGCTTAAGCCTGACTGCTGAGTGCAGAGTAACTATGTTAAGCTTAAGGAGAAAACCATAGACAGTATATCCCTGAAAGTTTCTAAGGTTAGATGGGGTCAATATCTGACACCACCAGAGGCAGATCCAGAAAGAAAAATGTGGTAAATACTAGAGGCTACTGAGATGAAATCCACTGTGGTCTTCTCCATGAGTAGCCACATTTTCTTTCCTGCACAACCTTTTTTAATATTCATTTCTTGTCCAGCAAGTTTGTGCACATTAAGTCACTAGAATTTATACTATAGTTTCACTCCTTTATTATAACAGTCTTAATCTCTTTACACTCTTATTAATACTGGTTCGTTTGCTGTTGATACTGAGATTGCGATTACAGGGGGAAGATATTTTTGCAAATGTGGGTTTGTTCCCTGGGCTTTGTGGTTTTGTTCTGGCAGCACCTGCACAACAGCATATAAGATGTGGTGGGCAGAGTGACCCTCAGTCAATCAGCTGGAGGGAATTACCCACCAAAGAACAATAATCAAAGCCCAATTACATCCAGAGAGTTGGTATAAATGGCATAAATGGCATTCCAAGAGCATCAAGTTCAGGAGATCAAGGAGACTGAACCACTGAATCTCACAGGTCACCTACCATAGAGGTTCACACCACAAACTGAGGGAGTTAGAACAGATCAATTTAAGAAGCAGAGGCTAACAAGAGTATCACAAACAATGGGAAGACAAAGAAACAAACCCCAAACAAAAGGAAAGGAGGAATCCTCCAAAAGAATGCTAAATGAAACAGAGGCAAGTCAACAATCAGATACTGAGTTCAAAGCAGTGGTTATAAGAAATTTCAATGAGCTCACCAAGAATTACCAAAAACTATGAGGAAAATACAAGAAAGTTACTGCAAACTAAACCAACATGAAAAAGTAAATAGAAACTATCAACAAGAGGCAAGAGGAAAAGAAGAATGCAATTTCTGAATTGAAGAACACAATAGACAGAATCAAAAGCAGGCTAGATGAAACAAGGGTCAAATCAGCAAGCTGGAGGACAAGGTCGAAGAAAAAAAATTCCCAGAAAGAACAAGAAAAAAAAAGATTCTAAAAGAATGAAGAAGTAATAAGGGAACTGCAGGACAACCTGAAACGTAATGATATCCATATAATAGGGATACCAGAAGGAGAAGAAGAAGAGCAAGGGATAGAAAACCTGTTTGAAAAAGTAATGATGGAAAACCTCCCTAATCTGATGAGAGAAAGAGTCACGGAACTCCAGGAAACAGAGAGGGTCCGAATCAAGAGGAACCTAAACAAGCTCATTCCAAGATGCATCATAATTAAAATGGCAAAATGCCAAGACAAAGAAACTTAAAGGCAGCAGGGAAGAAACAGGAAGTAACATAGAGGGGAGACCTGATAAGGCTAGCAGCTGACTTCCCAATGGAAATGCTCCAAGCCAGAAGAGAATGGCAAAAAATATTCCAAGTAATGAAAACCAAAGGCCTGCAATGAAGACTATTCTATCCAGCAAGGCTCTCAATTAAAATGTCAGACAAAATAAGGAGTTTCCCAGAGAAAAGAAGGCTCAAAGAATTCATCTCCACCAAACCATCTCTGCAAGATATGGTAAAGGGACTGACTGCTTTAAGAAGATGAAGAAAATGAGGGAGAAAGGAACACAGGTTCAAAGGGGACAAATGTCAATGAATAAATACCTATCAATAACAACCTTAAATGTAAATAGATTAAACGCTCCAATAAAAAGATATAGGGTAGCTGAATACACAAGAAAACATGACCTACACGTATGCTGCCAACAAAAGTTCTATACAGACTGACAGAGGAGGATTGGGAAAAAAATATTCCAAGGAAATAGACAGGGAAAGAAAGCTGGAGTAGCAATACTTATTTCAGACAAAACAGACTTCAAAACAAAGGCCATAAAAAGAGACTTAGGACACTTCATAAAACTGAAGGGAAGAATCCATCAAGAAGATATAAACATTATAAGAATAATGTACCCAACATAGGACCACCCAAATATATAAGAATAATCTTGGGAGGACTTCAAGAAAGATACAGACCGAAACACACTTATACTAGGGGATATTAACACCCCACTATCAAAAATGGATAGATCTTCTCAACAAAATATCAATGAGGATGTTGTAGCATTGAACAATGTCCTAGATCAAATAAACATAACTGATGTATACAGAACCTTCCATCCCAAAGAAACAAAATACACATTTTTTCAAATATTCCTGGACACTTTCAAAGACAGACCACGTTAGGACACAAAACAAGCCTCAACAAATTCAAGAAAAATGAAATCATTATCAAGCATTTTCTCCAACCCAGCAGGGATTAAAACTAGAAACCAAACTCAAGGACAAAAACTCAAAACCACTCAAATTCATAGAGATTGAATGCCATACTATTAAATAATGAATGGGTCTAGCATGAGATCAAGAAAGAAATCAAAAAGTTTCTGTAAAAAAATGAAAATGAACTCAAAACAGTCCAAAACTTATAGGACACAGCAAAAGCAGCCCTGAGAAAGAAGTTTATAACGATACAGAACTACCTAAAAAACACAGAAACATTTCAAATAAACAACCTAACCCTACATCTACAAGAACTGCAGGAAAAACAACAAAGAAAACCCAGAGTAAAGAGAAGGAAGATAATAACCAAGATCAGAGCAGAATTAAAAGACAAAGAGGTTAAAAGAACAATTCTAACAATCAATAAATCCAAGAGCTGTTTCTTTGAAAAGAGAAGCAAAATAGACAACACTTCAAACAGACTCATTCAAAAAACATGAGAGAGGACCCAAATGAACACAATCAGAAATGAAAGAGGAGAGATTACAGCTGATATCACAGAAATACAAAGGATTGTAAGAAATTACTACAAAGAAATATATACCAAGAAATTTGAAAACCTAGGTAAAATGGACAGATTTCTAGAAAAATATAATCTTCCAAAACTAAATGAAGAAGAAGCAGAAAGACTGAACAGACCAATAACAGCTGACAAAATCAAAGCAGTAATCAGAAAACTCCCAGCACACAAAAGCACTGAACTGGATGGTTTCATAAGAGAATTTTACAAAACATATGAAGAAGAGCTAACCCCTATCTCTCACAGACTATACCAAAAAATCCAAGAAGAGGGAAGAAGCCCAAACTTTTTTTATGAAGCCAGTATCATCCTAATTCCAAAATGAGAGAAAGATACAACAAAGAAAGAAAACTTCAGGCCAATATTGTTTATGAACATAGATGCTAAAATCCTCAACAAAATACTGGCGAACCGCATCCAGCAATATGTTAAAAAGTTCACATACCATGATCAAGTGGGATTCATCCCAGGGATGCAAGGATGGTTCAATATTTGCAAATCAATAAACATACTATAACACATAAACAAAATGAAACCAAAAATCACATGATCATATCAATAGATGCGGAAAAAGCATTTGATAAAGTACAGCACCCATATATGATAAAAACATTCAGCAAAGTGGGAATAGATGGAGCATTCCTTAGCCTAATAAAGGTCATAGAGGAGAGATCTACCACCAACATCATACTCAGTGGGCAAGAACTTAGAGCTTTCCCACTAAGATCAGGAAGAAGACAAAAATGTCTGCTTTCACCACTCTTATTCAACGTGGTATTGGAAGTCCTAGCCACAGAAATCAGACAAGAAAATGAAATAAAAGGCATCCAAATTGGAAAGGGGGAAGTAGAACTGTCATTGTTTGCAGATGACATGATAGTGTACACAGAAAATCCTATAGACTCCACCATAAAATTACTTGACCTAATAAATGAATTTGGCAAAACAGCCAGATACAAGGTCAATACTCAGAAATCAAAGGCATTTTGTACACCAACGATGAAATATCAGAAAGAAAAATCAGGAAAAAAATCCATTTGATATAGCAACAACAACAACAAGAACAAAAAAAAAAAAAACCTAGGAATGAACGTAACCAACAAGGTAAAAGACCAGTACTCAGAAAAATATACAACAATGAAGAAAGATTAAGGAAGACACAAACGAATGGAAGCATGTACCACACTCACAGATTGGAAGAATTAACATCATCAAAATGGCCATACTCCCCAAAGCGATTTATGGATTCAATGCAATCCCTATTGAAGTACCAATGACATATTTCACAGACATAGAACAAACATTTCAGAAATTTCTATGGAACCATAAACAACCCTGAATAGCTGCAGCAATTCTGAAAAGAACAACAAGGCAGGAGGGATCACAATACCTGGTATTAAACTGTATTACAAGGCCACTGTAGTCAAAACAGCCTGGTACTGGCATAAAAACAGGCACATAGATAGACCAATGGAACAGAACAGCGAGCCCAGTAATAAACCCAAGTCTCTATGGTCAATTAATATTTGACAAAGGGGGAAGAAGCATAAAATGGAGTAAAAATAGCCTCTTTAACAAATGGTGTTGACACACCTGGACAGCTACACGCAAAAAAAAAAAAAAAAAAAAAAAAAAAAAGAAAGAAACTCAATCTCCAACTTACACCATATACAAAAATAAATTCAAGGTGAACAAAAGACTTAAATATAAGTCATGACAGCATAAAAGTCCTAGAGGAAAACATCGGCAGGAAAATCTCAGACGTTCCATGCACCAACATCTTCACTGAAGATGTCCCCTAAAGCAAGGGACATAAAGGAAGGAATAAACAAATGGGACTTCATCAAATTAAAACGTTTCTGCATGGCTACAGAAAACAGCATTAAAATGAAAAGGGAACCAACTATGTGGGAAAACATATTTGGCAATGATACACCAGACAAGGGTTTCATCTCTGAAATATATAAAGAACTCACATGGCTCCAATCAAGGAAGACAAAAAACCCAATTAAAAAGTGGGCAAAAGACTTGAACTGACACTTCTCTAAGGTGGACATATGGAGGGCACAGAGACATATGAAAAGATGCTCAGCATCACTACTCATCAGAGAGGTGCAAATTAAAACCACAAGGAGATACCACTTCACACCAGTCAGAATGGCCATCATAAACAATCAACAAACAAGTTTTGGAGAGGATGCAGTGCAATGCATCCTCTCCAACTAGTGCACTATTGGTGGGAATGCAGACTAGTGCAGCCATTGTGGAAAACTGTATGGAATTTCCCTAGAAAACTAAAAATGGAACTGCCTTTTGACCCAGCAATTCCACTGCTGGGATTATACCCTAAGAACCCTGAAACACCAATCCAAAAGAACCTATGAACCCCAATGTTCATAGCAGTATAATTTACAATAGCTGAATGATAGAAGCAACCTATGTGCCCATCAGCAAATGAGTGGATCAAAGAACTATGGTACATTTACACAATGGAATTCTACACAGCAGAAAGAAAGAAGGAGCTCCTACCCTTTTCAACAGCATGGATGGACCTGGAACGCATCATGCTAAGTGAAATAAGCCAGGCAGTAAGGGAAAAATACCATATGATTTCACCTTTAACTGGAATATAATCAAGAACAAAAAAAAGCAAACAAAATATAACCAGAGACATTGAAATTAAGAACAATCTAACAACAGCCAGAGGGGAGGGGGAAGGGACTATGGGGAGAAGGGTTTTCGGAACTACAATAAATGACACAGGGACAAAACCAAGAGGGAGGGTAGAAGCAAGGGAGGGAGGAGGGTTTGGCTGGGGTGGAGGGGAGTGGTGGCGAGAAACTGCAGACAATTGTAATTGAACAACAATGAAGTAATTTATGGAACAACAAAAAAGTTAAAATAAAAAAAAGATCATACAGCATGACCAAGTGGGATTCATCCCAGTGATGCAAGGATGGTACAAGATTCTCAAATCAATAAACATAACATATCACATAAATAAAAGGAAAGACAAAAATCACATGATCTTATCAACAGATGTAGAAAAAGTATTTGATACGGTACGGCACCCATTTATGATAAAAGCACTCAGCAAAGTGGCAATAGAGAGAGTATTCCTCAACATAATGAAGGCCCTATACAGGAGACCTCCAGCCAACATCATACTCAATGGGCAAAAACTAAAAACTTTCCCACTAAGATCAGGAAAAAGACCATGATGTCTCCTATTACCACTTCTAGTCAACTTAGTATTGGAAGTCCTAGATAAGTGATCAAACAAGAAAAAGAAATAAAAGGCATAGAAATTGGAAAGGAGGATGCAAAACTGTCATTGTTTGCAGGTGACAGGATAATGTACATAGAAAATCCTAGACTCCATCAAAAAACTACTCAACCTAATAACTGAATGTGTCTAAACAGTGTGATAGAAAGTCAATATTCACAATCAAAGCCATTCTTGTAAACCAACAAGGAATTATCAAAAACATAAATCAGAAAAAAAAAACCCATTTGATGCAGCAACAAGAAAAATAAAGTACCTAGGAATAAACCTAACCAAAGAGGTAAAAAACATGTACTCAGAAAACTACACAACATTCAAGAAAGAAATTAAGGAAGACACAAACAAATGAAAGCATGTACCCTGCTCATGGACTAGAAGAACTGACATTATCAAAATGTCCATACTTCCCAAAGTAATCCATAGATTCAATGCAATCTCTATTAAATCATCAATGACATATTTCACAGATATAGAACATTTCAAAAATTTGTATGTAACTATAAACGATCCTGCAGCAATTTTGAGAAAGAAGGCCAAAGGAGGAGGGATCACAATACTTGATATCAAATTGTATTACAAGGCCACAGTCATCTAAACAGCCTGGTACTGGTGGAAGGACACATAGATCAGTGGATCATGATAGAGAGCCCAGGAATAAATCCAAGTATCTGTGGGCAATTAACATTTGACAAAGTTGTCAGGAGCATAAAATGGAGTAAAAATAGCTTCTGCAACAAATGGTGTTGGGAGATCTGGACAACTACTTGCAAAAAAATGAAACTCAACCTCCAACTTACACCATATACAAAAATACTCTAGATGGAAAAAAGTTAAATGTAAGTTTAAGCACCATAAAAATCACAGAGGAGAACATAGGCAGGAAAATCTCAGACATTCCACACAACAATATCTTCACTGATATATCCCCTAGATTAAGGGACATAAGGAAAAGAATAAACAAATGGCACTTCATCAAAATAAAAAGCTTGTGCACTGCTAAAGAAAACATCAGAAAAATGAAAAGGGAACCAACCCTATGGGAAAATATATTTGCCAACTATACCTCTGACAAGGATTTGATCTTCAAAATATATAAAGAACTCACACGACTCCACTCCGGGAAGACAAACAGCTGAATTAAAAAAATGGGCAAAGGAACTGAATAGACATTACTCCGAGGAGGACATACACAAGATCCAGAGGTACAGGAAAGGATGTTCAGCATCACTAGTCATCAGAGAGATGCCAATTAAAAGCACAATGAGATACCACTTTACACTGGTGAGAATGGCCATCATAAACAAAGCAACAAACAAGTGTTGGCAAGGGTGTGGAGAAAAGGAAATCCCAGTACACCTTTGGTGGGAATGTAGACTGGTGCAGCCACTGTGGAAAACAATGGAATTTCCTCAGAAAACTAAAAATGGAACCGCCTTTTGTCCAGGCAATTCCACTGCTGGGACTATACCCTAAGAATTCTGAATCACCAATTCAAAAGAACCTATGCACCCAATATTCACAGCAGCACACTTTACAATAACCAAGTGTTGCAAGGCACCTAAGTGTCCATCAGTAAATGAATGGATCAAAAAACTATGGTACATTTACACAGTGGAATTCTATGCAGCAGAAAGAAGGAAGGAGCTCCTACCCTTTGCAACAGCATGGATGGAACTGGAAAGCATTATGCTAAGTGATATAAGCCAGGCGGTGAAAGACAAATACCAGATGATCTCACCTATAAGTGGAATCTAATCAAAAGAAACATGCAAGCAAAATATAAACAGAGACATTGAAATTAAGAAAAAACTGACAGTAAGCAGAGGGGAGGTGAGAGGGGGATATTGGGAGGAAAAAGGGGGAATGGTTGTCAGGAACATGCATAAAGGACATATGGACAAAGGCAAAGGAGGGTAGGATCAAAGGTGGGAAGTAGGGATGGCTGGGATAAGGATGAGTGGTGGGGGGAAAATGGAGACAACCGTACTTGAATAAGAATTTTAAAAAAGTGAAAAAAAACTATGAATATTTTATTATTGGTGATACAAGAGCTATAGTGTTTCTTCAAAGAGTTGTAGTAACCGTGGTATTATTAGGAACAAATATGAAAGGTTTGTGTCAAGTTAATAGGAAAATAAGCTATGGAATATAGAAATGAAGGAAGTGTAACAATGTGAGAGAAAAGGAAGATACAACTTTTGATGCTAAGTAAGAAAGCAGTGGAGTATCTGGATACTAGTTCTTGTGAAGCAGGAGTATTAGTTTCACTGAAAGGAGTAGGGATGGAAAAAACTGAGGAATGCGGTTGTTGAAAATTCAATTGCTTAAATATAAATACACATATATACACTACACAATCTTTCAAGAATAATTTTCAAAAACTCTGTCTCCCACCCCCATCAACCCAATCTTGGATACAGATAAATACTATTTAGGTGTAATTTACAGATAGGCTGAAATTGACTGAAGACAGTGAAATTGAGAACAGGCTGACAGCGATCAGAGGGGAGAGGGGAGGGAACTTCAGGGGAAATGGGGAAGGGTTTGCAGAAACAAGTATAAAGGACACATGGACAATAACAAGGGGGCTGGGGGTGGAAACTGGAAGGAGGTGAGGAGGGCTCGGGGAGTGGGCTGGAATGGGAGTAAAAGGCAGGAAACTACTTGAACAACAATTAAAATAAAATAAAATTTAAAAAAATCGTGTATGGATACAATTTCAATTCTCCTGGATATATAGGAGTATACTCAGGAGTGGAATTGTAAGTTAAGCATCTCTTGATATCCAAATCTATTGTTTCTAAGTTCAGATAGCCTAGGATATTTCTCAGAGTGCAAATAGCTCTATACTGACCTTGTCACCCACATTCACTCAAACACCTGCTGTCTTCAGAGTCTACACACATTAATTACAACTTCTTTATTGAGGGCATGGATCAGTTCTCATAGTTCAGATCATAGATTAGGTGTTTAATATATCCTCATCAACATATTGACACCAAGATACCCACAGATGAGAAAGCAATGACTTACCCACTCTTTCATTTGATAGGTATTTGAGTATCTATTTTTATGCTGGTCACTGTGCTTAATGTAGGGCATAAACAGTGGACAAAACTTACTAGTTTCAGTTCTACTTCACAAATACTTTCTGAATACTTATGATTTTAATGACATTGTGCCAGGTATGACAGGAGACACAGAAAAGAGATGTAGTCTTAAACTTTTTATGGCAGTACATAAACTCTACATACAATAACAATGACAAAAACAATAAAAGCGGCAGCACAGGATATTAAATGTCATAAGAAAAGCACGCAATGGAGAGTCACCTATATGGTTGACAGAGTGGAAAGAGAAGACGGACATTAGGAAATACTTCTTGAAGTTGAAGGTGGTACTTGAGGTGAGGCCTCAAAGAAGGCTGCATTTTGATAGGGATTCCTGGGAAAAGAGGAAGTATTTTGGGCAGAAGATAGCATGAACAAAGACAGAAAGGCTGGATACAGCATAGAATTTATGTTTTTCCCCAGAAACCAATTCAGTAAGGAATGAGTAAATAGGTAACGAGACATATGGTCATACTGTGAAGGACCTTGACTATTAGGCTTAGCGTTTAAATAGATTTAGAAGAATGGTTTGAATGTCCTCTTATAACAATTCAAATTACTTTAGTGACTCCTTTACTTTTCTTAAATGTATATTTTCTAAAGTGATCTTTAAAACTAATGATATTGTCTTCCCACAGGAAACTAAAAATAAAATCTTGACAGTAAGTGAGCATGTTGTTAGGGAAAAATGGAATTTCAATAATCCTAATACTGTACCCCATACTTGTGGGAATATGTAAGGCTTAAAACAGACATGTGGGCAAATCTTAATAGCCAGAATAGCAGAAGCAAGACTGAGGGGCAAATAATAGCATTCATTAAGCTCCTAACACCAGGTATTGTGCTGGGTGAGATAATATCCTTGATCCACCATACAAGTCCATTTAGGTTTATGACAACTGAGGCTCAGATAGGTCAAGTAAATGGCTCAAAGTTGCCAAGCCAGTTAAGTTAGCTGGTAAAATGTCGACACCAGTTTTGCACCTAGGCCTGTCGGATTCCTTATTTTCCCCATTGTTCATTTTCACTTGTTTTTACCATACCAAGGATTCTAGTATGGTAGGATTACCATGCATGTGTCAATGAAAAGGGCTGAATATTTAACACAAGGGCTTGTATGGTCTGGAGAAAAATTAGTCTGAAATATTCAAAACTGCGTGTAGAATGGCTTAGAGATCAAGACCAAGAAAGACCAAGGTTAGGGCTGCTTCCTGATCCAATTTGAACAAGATCATACTATAGATATTACGTAAGAATACCAAGGGAGCAAAATTCCAGTTTTAATTTCGAAATTAGAGTGAACTTCAGAAGAATTTGGATATTTGTCTGTATTCACTGATGTATGCCAAGTCCCTAGAACAGTAACTAGCACATAGAATGCAGCCAATAAACTTCTGTTGAAGTAATGAAAAGTTTTGTAAGGGGAAATATTCTCACTTGAATATTCTTGAAGGCGTTGAAATAGAGAAAAAGAAGCAGAGTAGTAAACTTAAAAACCATTCAAGTTGTTATGATACTCTCTTTAACACTTGACCTCATGGCAAAAACTACTAAAACATCAAACAAAAAAGCAGTAATTGTAAAATATCAGCATGACTTTACAAAGAACAGTAGATGAAAGAATGAAAAGACACTTTTTTCCCCTTCTTTTGGTCGTGTGAAGAGGCAAAGTATATTGAAGACACTTTTGTATTATATATGGTATCTAGCACTCTGTGATTAATCAAATTCCAGTGAGATGGAATCCAGAATTTTGACTTACAGTTTTAATATTTCAAACTGCTGTAAGCAGTGTATCCAATGACTACTTTTAGAAAAGAAAATGGCTATCTAATCTAAATACTCTATAAACAGACAAGTTCTTTATTATAGATGACAAATAATGAAATGGAATATCTCAAATTCATTTATTTGTCTAGACATAACAAGAGTGCACTTACAGAAAAGCATTTTTCTAATTTTGATAATATGTTTCTATTATTGGGTTGGCTAAAAATTTCATTTAGTTTTTTTCTGCCATGGTTCTAATAGTGCTTAACTTCATTTGAAACAATTGTGTCAGATTATATTATGACAGCTGTCACATCACCATGCTTTTTAAAAAAGTATCAAAATTGGTGAATTTTTGTGCAGCTATTTTAATGTTGAAAGATGGAAGATGATATGCAATGTTTTTGGCACATTGTGCTTCATTATTTCAAGAAAGGTAAAAACGCAACTAAAATGCAAAAAAAGATTTGTGCATTGTATGGACAAGGTGCTGTGACTGATCAAATGTGTCAAAAGTGGTTTGGAAAGTTTCTTGGTCCCACTGACATTTTGGTCAGATAATTCTTTGCTGTGGGGCTGTCTGATGCATTAGAAGATGTTTAGCAGCACCCTGGCCTCTATCCACTAGAAGCCAATAGTGGGAGACAGCTGACATACTCAAATATCCAAATCAATAAAGTTACTGGTACAAATGAAAAATGTGTCTTTTATTTTACGGTAAAAATTAAATGGACTTTTTGGCCAACCCAGTAGGACATGCAATGAAAACTACAACGAAGAGTATTAAAAAAAAAGGCCTTTGGAAGATAGCAAGCCTCTCCCCAGAAATACTTTGTGATTAAAAGCAGGTTCCATGTATTTTCCTTCTATTTTTCAAAAGCTTTGCTAATTTTTTTTTATGGAAACAGTGAGTAAATGCCACTTATCACAAACCATCTTCTTTCAGGTATGTGCTTTATATATTGCTTTCTTCTGAACAGACAGTACTTCAAGCTGCTCAAATCTTTGCTTCTGCAGTTGAAGCAATTTTTATTTATTTTATACTGCATTTCTTCCATGGAATAGCATAGAAACCAATTAAAGAAAAAACTCTTCTGCTTTCCAAAGACAATTTCCGAAAGGTATAACAGATATATCTCAATCAGTATTTTAATATCGTTTTCATTTAGCACCACAATCTTTACTTCAATGACTCCTAATACTATAGTTTAATTTGTCAGAATGATTGTATCATATTTTTCTATTACAGTAATAGAGAAGAAAGTGAACGCATTTTCTCTAGTTATGTGATAATTGCTTGAGGCGGCCTATGTATGTATTCCTAATCTCACAATAACAGACATTATTTTGTCTTGCCTTTTCAACTACTGCAGAAATTTTGTAGTGTTTAAAAAAACAACTCAATGATTTTACTGTCTGAGATATTTTGTCTTCAGAAGGTTAAAACATATATTTTTCCCTTTACTGTAACATTCAGTTTAAAGCATATTTTCTAATAAACTCTAAACCAAACACCTTTTTAAAGGAACTAGAATTAAAATAATTGCAAAGTCTGAGGACAGGTTAGGTAACAATCCAAAGGAAAAAATACACAGGCTTTATCCTTTTAAAAATCCTTTGAAAGACATTACAGTTCACTTGATATTCTAAAATTACTAAAGTTGTTTAGATTTCCTCAACTCTAAATTGCTTGATTCCTTCAGTACACACTCACGCACCCAAGTACTGTGGTACTTAAAAACAGAAGCCAAGGAATCAAAATTGTTGAGTGTTTATTATCACTTTACATATAGTTTCTTTATAAAACACTGAGAATACAGGAAAAATATAAAGTTCTTTCTTACTCATCTTTTGTCCTTTGTGAGCCAATCCCTGCCCCCTTCACAATCTGAGCTGAATCTCTTGATCCTTGCACCATGCTTTAAAACCGCGAAGATCAGAAAGATCTTGAATCTATCTGAATTTAATTAAATTACAAAGAGGAAAACGTAGTAAAGTCTAACTTTTGCAAATGCTACATTGTTACCTGTAAGAAGTTTTAAGGCTGAGGAAGCTTGTTCTCAGGCATAGGGCAGAACCTACAGCCTAAAATCAACACGTCTAAGAATGTAAGATAACCAATCATATCAGTTGAGGTAACATGCATGTGGGTACTTTCACTCTGGTTAGTTGAATATGCCTCATAATTTATGTAAAATATCGAGTACTGTAACAAAATCGTGTCGACAGTTTCTGTAGCATGTCAAGACAAACACACAGCACCTTGCTCAGTGAGCGCTGGACAGCGTAAGGAACAGAGGTGGACAATTATAAGTCACACAAGAAATTGTGTCATTTTGCAGGTGAGTAGAGAATTTTAACATGGGGCTTAGAATTCTTTGAAGAACGCATTAAGAAAATTTTGTGGAGAATATATTCCATCATGCACGTTGAAAACAAACCTCACATAAATTCTGACTGGAGGGTGGACCTTAGCAGCAGAGATTGGTGTAATCCCCAACCTGTAAAACATGGACTGTGCAAATGGCACCAACCACTCCTTTTTCAAGCTCTAGCCGACACAGGAAGTGGGTCGAACACCCTGAACCATTACACTAGTCCCACAGGAAGTGAGTTATGTTCCCCCCGCTGCCCGAGGACTGCCTCCGTCCCTTCCCCTCCCCCAGCCGGAAGTGAGGTGCCTCCATTCAGTCGGCCTCAAACCCATACAAACCAATTAACAACTTAATTAAAAGAGGCAGAAGGGCACTTCCATTGTGGCCACCCCCAAGCTCGCCTTGCTTACTGACCTGCTGACGACAGAGGCAGACAGGGGCCTGGGGCTAAAGAAAGTTCCCTGGAAAGAGGACAATTCTCTGAGCCCCACTCGATCGCATTCACTCTCCTTTAGCGTCTCACAGCTTGAGAAAAATTCCTCCGCAGTGCTTTATTTTTTATGTCCTTTCTTCCCGTTTACCTAATCGCTTAACTACCTTCTCATAGGCAACTTCTATTATCGCAATAACACTTACAGTTCTTTCGGTGAGGAGAAAAATGAAATACTATGTCCAATACCTTAAGAAAAACGAAGGGATTATTTGTTCTAATGCGGAGAAAGGCCTACGTGATTACGCAAAGGAGCTCTTTCGCGGAGGTTTCTGGGAGATGTAGTGTTTTTAATCGCTAAGGCCTGCGAAAGGCATTGAGGCTTACATTGGCAATTACTGTATACTGGCGTCTTTCAGTACACAAGTTCTGCATTCGACGGCAGCCTGACGAGGGGATGGGATACCAATTAGGCCAAAGCCTCATTTCCCTTTTCTTCAGGACCTTATTTGAACCGAAATTTCCCTTTTTGCCGGCTCCGGTTACCTCGCCCTCCCGAGCCAATTGGGAGGAATGCGAGAGGAGGGGCAAACGACTCCTTCCGCGGAACTGTAGTGTGAAAGGGAGGGCGTCCAGGGCCCGTGCACGCGCGAGCTCGCTCTTCCGGGAGCTCGAGAGAGAGGGCGCGCGCGAATGGGCGTTGCGCGGGGCTGTGAGGAGGCTGGCCGGCTCAGGGAGCCTGTCTGTGGGTGGCCGGGAGCGCGCGGTGTACTCGGCTGGGTTGAGTAGTTAGTTACTTCTAAGTGTCATTTGCTCGGCTGCTGTGGCCTCCGTGACCAGGAAGGGGACGGGACGGTCGGCGATGGTGGTCACCGCGGCAGCATGTGCGCGCCTCAGGTAACGGTGGTAGGGCTACCCGCGTCCCCTTCATTCCCTTCTCCCGCGGCGGCTCGTGGGACTAGGGTCGCCCCGGGGTGCGGGCGCTGAGTCGGGGGAATCCGAGCGGGATGTCGCGGGGTCCGGGTAGCGCCGCCGCGGGGGCTTGGGCGGCCGGCCGGGTGCAGGCCCTCCGGCTCCTGTCGTCCCTCAGACTCCCGGGCCCGCCGGCACCCCGCGCCTCCTCCCACTCCGTGTTGTGCTGACTTCCTCCTCATCCTCCTCCGGAGGAGGCGGCGGCGGCCCTGGTAGCTCGGCGCCCCCCAGAGGAGGGAAAGTTGGGACTTGGCGCCGAGGGACGACCCCGGGCGCGGCCGAGAGGAAAGCGGAGGCTGAAGGGGCTGGGCGCGGGGAGGCCGGGGCAGGAAGGACTTCTCTGGCTCCCGTACGTCGGCTCGGACGTCGCGGCCCAAACCCGGGAGCCCCCGGCTCAGCCTCACTTGCGGCGCCGCGACGAAACCCCGTAGCTCTTTGCTCGTTGACGTCTGGCTGCGGCTCGGGAGACTACTAACGTGCGGGTTAGCACGGGTTCGAGGGGTGCGGTGGGTCAGTTGGTTTCTCCTCTGCCCTATGGCTTACCCGTTCTTGCAACTTTTCTTAACTCGCGCACTGAGGACTTGCGGCCGGAACCCCCTCCCGTACCCCCTCCCCGTCTCCTGCCGCATCTGTCTGAGAGCTCGATTTCTTTTCTTTTCTTTTTTTTTTTCGCGATTTGACGACGTTAAAGACTGCCCAGAGCAACAGGAAAGAGGAGCCCTCCTATCTTTGCGTGCTACTTTCTTGCAATCCGTTATTTTTGAGATCCAAGGGTAGGAATTTGAGAGCTGTGGAATGCAGTTATTTAGAAGGCTGGCATTGAGTTGAAGGAAAATTAGATTTCATCTTTAGTGACCTTGCTATAGAAAACCCAATTCATTTTACTTCTGCAGCTGTTAAATGTGATGAGAGTACACGTTGAGCTAAATCTTTGGTGACTTTAGGTCATTGGATGGTGTATATCAATACCTTTTTACCTAAATGGGGATTGCCTTGAGGATTCTGTTTGGGGCCTAGCTACTGATTTTTGTTTATCCACAAAGTCTTTTTTCCTGATAAATGAAATGTCGGAGAACCCATATATAGCTCTCTGCAATGTGGTAGTGAAAAACATGAATCCTCTACAGGGTGAAATTTTCCAAGAGCAATCTTGGATATCCTGTAATCTCTGAGCATTTCTAGGTAGCCCAATTCTCTGACTAACTTAATTACTTTGTGAAGTACCTGGCACTTCTCTGGTGGCTCGTTTAGTAACTACAATGGCAGGTATGGTACATATTCTTGGCTTCAAATATGGAGCTGTAGCCTTAGCCCAGAAATTAGCAGTTAACAATGGAAGCAGGATTCACACAGTACCATTACTGGTCAGTTTTGGCTATGACCAATGCATAAGCTATGTGAAAAAACAAACATCTTTCCATAGCTGAGGGGAAGAGGAGGAAATACTTTATCATCTTTATTTTGGAGACTAACATGACTATATTAGGTGGGAAAAAAAGTCCGATTATTTTCTTAAGGCTTTTTGATATGTGGTCTTCCTCTCCATCCCCTACCCCTTGTTTTAAGGATTGACATTTATATTTGGCTGGGTTCCAGAATGGGAAGAAAAGTGTTTTGGTGAAAGGAAAAGTTAAGATCACTTCAACCTATTATGATACTATGACTATTCATTCTATCCAGTGATAGTACAGAGAAACTTCCTTGAAAATTTTTGTTCCTCATTAACATTCTGTTAGAATTCCTTGTTAGGAGTCTACTCCGAGGAGGACCATAAAGAAATCACACCACTTCATAATCCTTATAATCAAATTAAAAAATTGTTCCTGGAATGTTTTATATAAACTTTATCTTTGTACATTTATAGATATATAAATATTTAAGTTTGAGAGCTTAAAAACTTTTATTTGCATACATGGCTTTTAATATCTAGCCGTGCCAACCACATTTGCCAAATAAGCATCAGTCATAAATTCATGCTCTGGCACATTTCATATGTAATTCTCCTAAATTGCTCCATAGTGAAGCATTATGAGAATAGCATTTTTTTCATGAGAGACATTTGTTGTTGTTTTTAACTGTAATGATGTGCTGTTTAAGTGAAACAGGTGCTGGGCTCTAGCTGTTTGTATCGAAACCTGCCAAATCATAATATTGTTGGATGGGTTGAGTAGCTTAGGAACCAAACCGGGGCCTGTGGCACGCCAAATGTGATTTCATGGTACCTTATCACTACTGCAAATTCCTATTTTCACTGTAAGAGACATGTATGTGATGAGCTTTATTTTCTCATTGCTGTTTTCTACTGTAATTCCCACTCCTCACCTCCACCCCAGTCCTTTCAGTACTAGAGAGCTCCTGAGAAAGTCTAGGCTCTTCCATTGGTGGCTTGTTTTCCTTGGAGAATTTCTAGTAACTTTAAGGCCAGGAATAGATAGTTCACATTTGTTTGAAAAGTATTTTGAGTGGTAGACATGGTCATAAGCCCTGAGTATGTATAGAATGATATCTCTTTTTGCGAGGAGCAATGGTTTAGGAGAAGATAGCTGATAACCAATCATTAAAATGTGGTGTATTGTGTAACAGGGATAAGCAAGCAGAAGTTTATGGATGGAAGCAGAGAGGAGGATGGGTTATTTACCAAATACCAAGACTTGGGGTCTTGGGGTCAGCAGATGTCTTGAAATACATTTTACTGGGTTACCTGTGTTAATCTTCAAAAATAGATAGGAGTTATTTATGTTTAGAAAAAAGGAAAGGACATTTTTGAGCAGTACTGTCCTGTAAAAATCTGAGTCAAATGTTGTCATATATATATATTTAAATTTCTTTTATTTAACCACATTAAAAAAGTAAAATTAATCTTAATAATATATTTTATTTAACCTGACATATCCAGAGTATTATCATTTAAATATATAGTCAATATAAGAAAGTATTATGAGATATTTGATATTTGCTTTTAAATCTTAAGTCCTTAGAATCTAGTATGTATTTACATTTATAACACATCTCAGTTTGGACTAGTCACATGCAAGTACTAGATTATATGCTCAGTGGCCACAGGTATACAGCACAGGTTTAGAATAGGGGCTGAAGAAGTATTAAGAAACCAGTTCATTGATCCCTTATGAATTTAGCTAAGGAGCTTTAACTTTATCTTGAAGGCTGTGAAACTTAGTGAGGAAAAATTATGCTGTGATAGAATCATATTTGTGTTTTAGACTTATTGTGTTGGCTGTGAAGTGAATGCTGGATTAGAGAAGGGCAAAACTGGAAGCAAGACTAGTGAAGCCATTCATGGTGAGAAATGATGAGGGATATAGAAGAAGGCATAGATATATAAGAGATTTAGGAAGTTTATCAACTGGACAGAGTAAATAATCAGATTATGAAGTTGAATAAGGTTGAAGATTTAGGATGATTTCCATGTTTCTGTTGTGAGCTACTGAGTGGGCCAAGTAACTGAAGAGGAGCCATCCATTTGAACTAGGTAGATGCAAGATGAAAAAAAGGAACTATGAGAGATTTGGCACAGGAACGGAGGGAGAATATTTCAAGGACTAGGAGTGGTCAACATTGTATCCTGCCATGAAAAGGCCAAGTAAGATGAAGACTGAATAAAGTTGCTGAGGCTTGATTAATATGTCATTTGAAAGGGTTGAAGAATGACTAACAATTGTTACAATGTAACAATTGTTTTGAATGAAGTTCAAGACAACCAAATGCTTACTAGAGCCACCTTATGGAAAAAACCAATTTGGCCACCCAATAATACCAACACTGATACTAACAATGTCAAGAGGTGGCATAATTTGGGATTTCTCTGATAAAAGATTTCTTTTCCCTGTTTTGGGAGGAAGTTCTAAGTGAAGTAAATGGTCCTAATTGAGAGGGATTCAGTGTTTTATACAAAAGACTGAAGAGAGAGTATAGGTGGAGGGTGGGAGATGAAGGAAATTTAGAGAAGTTTATTCCTTTCCCTCCTTTTTAAATTAAGAGAGTTTGGGGCATATTTATGTGGGATTGGAAAGAACCATTGGAGGGGAGAAATTGAACATGCAGAGTGGGAGAGGGGAAAAGAGAGCTGATTGAAGGAGCCTAGGATTTGGAGGCAATAGGAGCAGATGGGATCCAATGCATTTGGTCTTGGGTAGGAGGTAGTTTTTCATTTTCAGTGAGCCTAAAGGAAAGAGGTGAAGTTGGAGGCAGGGTAAATAAGTTTGTAATTGTCAGTGGCAGGAAAGAGAATAAGTTGATGACATGTCTTCTCTCATTTTTGAATATCTGGTAAGAGTAAAGGGGAACATGGTTGAATAGGGAGTCTTAACAGTATGCGTTTATAATAGCTTTTAAGGAAATGGGGTGGGAGAGAGGCATGGCTGCAGACACACAGACATGTGACTAGGAAAATAAAAGATTGTTAGGCAGTACTGAGCATGCATTTGAAATTGTACACCTTGGATTTGTAGTAGTACCAATTTGTTGGTTTGATTTTCCTCCTGCAGCGATTATCCTGGGTATAATTGAAGAAATTCACAGGAATTCATAAGGTAGGTACTTGATTATAAGATGAACAGCTGGGGTACGAACACTAGTGCTTCAGTTCCAGGGCCCAGACTGTTATCCACTGCTTTGCAGATGCCTGCTTGGTACAGGTATCTGAAGCCAACAGTTGGTTAAGGGAATTAATGATATTCAAGATTGTGCCTGATATGAAGAATTGCGGAGTCCAGCTTAGATCAGGAGTAGCAAGCCTGACAAATGTGTTTCAATTGGAAGAAAATGAAGGGCATCAAAGACTAGATAGAGGTCAGCGTGAAGCTGAAGAGCCTGCTTGTGAGGAGGGAGCAGTGATATTAACTTTTATTTATGGAGTACTAACTGTATGCTAGATACTTTACTACCTTATAGTCTTTCCTTTGTCAGTCTCCTTCTGGAAGAGACTGGATTAGAGGGGTTAAATAACATGTCTAGAGACAAACACTACCAAGTGATGGAGCCGGGATCCAAAACCCATTGTCTTCCAAACCATTTTTTTCTTAAGGAGATAGAAAAATGTGTTGGGTTGGCCCAAAATCCCATTTAGTTTTTACCATAAAATAAAAGACACATTTTCCACTTTCACCAATAGCTTTATTGATTTAGATATTTTGAGTATGTTGGCTATCTCCCATGTGGTACAATGTTGATCGTTCTCAATCAATGTCTCGATGTGATCACTATCAACTTCAACTGGTCTACTCAACTGTGGAGCATTTTTTAAATGCACACTGATATGGCAGCTGTCACAATACAATGTAACAATTGTTTTGAATGAAGTTCAAGACAACCAAATGCTTACTAGAGCCACCTTATGGAAAAAACCAATTTGGCCACCCAATAATATCAACACTGATACTAACAATGTCAAGAGGTGGCATAATTTGGGATTTCTCTGATAAAAGATTTCTTTTCCCTGTTTTGGGAGGAAGTTCTAAGTGAAGTAAATGGTCCAAGCTTATATATTTTTATTCTTTCATTTCTCTTTTTAGGTATTTGCAGGTGGGCACTGCCAAGTTATTCTGAGCCATAAACAGTGCCATCAGTCCATATTGCTTTTAATTTTAAGTTAGCAGGAGTTTTTTTCCTGGTATTCTCAAATTGTAGTTGAAAAGGTTCTAGCATTCAGGCCATTCAGAGTAAATAATGCCCCTTTTGCTTACATTTTTTTCATCCTGAATTTAGGATGGCGTCAGCACCCTTTCCTCTTGTATTTGGAGCTGACCTTTATTGGTCCATATAGACCCATTTTTCTGTCCCACGAGAATGTAAACTCTATGGATGTAGGATCTCTTGTCCGTATGGGGTATTCCAGCATTTAGAATAGTGCCTGGTGTATAGCAGACTAACAGTAAATATTCTTCAATGAACGACATGTGAACAACCCTACCTAGAGGACTGAGTGAATCTTTAATGCACAGGTCTTGTTTCAGAGCAAGGGGTTGTGCTCCTGTTCTTTGTGTAATGATTTGTTGAGTCTGTGTAGCCTAGCAGTAGCACTGTGGGGCTGGGCTGTCTCATAGCTAGTAATCCTTTTGCTAGGATTACTAAGATGATTCCTACTGCTCATCTTACCCAAGGATAAGGAGAGAGGCTCTAAATGAAGTTTTCTTCTGGGTCTGTGGGGTTGGGATCTGAGGTCCCTGTGGTAGTAAATTAAAATCTTGGTGGAAGAGTGAATCCTCACAGTTTTAGGGAGCCTTTTGGGTGTGTCCTGCAAAGGCAAGAGTTTTTAAAATTGTTTTGGTTGTGGCATCATGCAGAGAGTTCCTGGAATTCCCCAGGACACCTGTCTGCTAGGTTATGCTCCAGGGAAGCTGAGAGGCAGTGTACTGTTGTTTAAAAGCTGGGAATCTGCAACCAGACCTCCTTGTTGAAATCTTGGTACTGTTATTTTCCTCATATGTGATCTGCAGCAAATTACTTACTTTGTGTCTCACTTCATCTATATAATGGTAATAAAATAGTACCTGATTCATAATGTCCTTTGAGGATTAGCGTAGGCAAAGGGCTTAGAACATGTCTGGTACATAGTACCAGTGTTCAATAAATACTAGTGGTATTTGATACAGAAAATTCATACTTCTTTTACCCACTTTCATTCTAATGTGTTTTCCTGAGAAGGGTGAGAGGCATAGAGGTATAGCTGATATTCTGAGACTTTTCACATAGGCCTATACAGGAGGTATGTAGTGTGTGTGGTCTATGAAGGTCTGTGGAGGTGTCTTGAACATATGATGGTACCATATTATTAGCTTCTAATGCCCTCATCCATCACCATGTGTCTGGTGGAAAACAGGTGGAGAACCTTTGATCTGGAGAGCTCTAATTATCTCCATCCAGGCCATGCTTAATTTGATAGGGTCATGATATTCAGTATTTGAAAGTTACAGAATTGCTGTGGAATGTAATCCTTTCTTCTTGTGCCTCCTTCCTGCTTCTGCTTACGCCGTTGAGTGACATGCTCCACTTTTCACTCAGGTAATCAAATAGCTCTGATTGCTAAAATAATTAGGTAATTTATTGTGGGTACATAAGTTGCCGATGTGCTGTAAGTTGTTAATGAAATTTTCATTGTTACCTGGGTTTGAATCTCAGTTCTGCGAAGCTTAATTTTTGAAAAATTTGTCAAATGGGATAAAAGTATCTATCTCATAGGATTATTTTAAGGATGAATAATTACTACAAAACACTAAGCATATTGCTTGGCATGTAGTAAATCTCAAATATTAGTTGTAAAGTTAATATATTCGTTATTGCTATCATCATGGTCATTATTCCATGTTTCAAGTCAACAGTGAAACATATATTTGGACTGATGATTTCTGATGGAACTGGAAGACTAAATGAAATGTAGCAGCTCTCTGCTTGACATGTACTATAAACATCCTTTTACAGTGAAGATTTCACTACCTTCAAGGATGTACAAGGATGCTGGAATGTGGTAAACCTTGAGAGTTGGCACTCCTGGTCTTGTAGTCCAGCTCCTTTCTGCTCAAGTGTTGTAGCCCATATATCTGTTACACACCCCACTTGATGGCTTCTGTAGAATTGCAGTAATGCAATTTGTATTTTGTCCTTGAATTGAGGCCAGAATTAGGAAGTACATTCAGTGCTTTTGTAGCTCAGTGCTTTTGTAGCGGCCTATTGTAATCCAGCAGCCTGGGGTCTGGCTGCTTGTCTCGGTGTATAAGCATAACACGAAGATTTGTGGGGAAGAAAAGAGGTTTTTATTAACAGGGTACCCAATTTGAGGGGGCTGGGAGCATTCCTGCTCTGAGCCAACCTCTCATCGCAATGCACAGAAAACCAGCCACCCCCAGGACCAGGAAAGAGCAAAAAAAAAAAAGTCTGGCAACTTCAATTTACCTATGATCCATTTGCAAATACTTAACACATGCTAAATATGTTCACTTGGTAACACTCATTTCCACAAGATAAACTGGCTTGACCTCCTTTCCCCACCAACTGACTCTTGTCTGATTTCTGAGTTCGTCAGGGAGGTCCTTGTCCACGTAATTGGCCAGACATCAAACGGCTGTCAATTTTGACTCATTGACTCCATCTGTGTATCTTGGTAAGTCTTCCTTTGGAATGTATAGTTTGTCTCTTATTCTTTATCACTGCTAGATAATTGAACTTTTTCCTTTTTATCACAATATAGGAAAAGAGCATCGTTTTCATTTTTGAGAATTCCTATGAGGCTATTTAGGCAATTTTTGAAAGACATTTTCCTGGGTAGTACCATTTCTTTTCTTCTAATTTTAGTTACTTAACCTTAGTTTTGCTGTTAGAGTATGTCATTGAAGACTTAGCTCCATGTTCAACTATTAAGTTTCAGTTTCCCTAAAAGAGGAGGTAATATGCATTAGTTAGGATTGGCCTAAGAGGAGTTGAAAACATCAGCTGTTAAAAGGTAATAAAATCATTTTCCTCATTTTGAATTTGAACAACAAATTCATCTCTTTTGCCTTTCAACAAACATTAAGATATGTTTGAAGACACACATTTGCAACCTAGTATGAGTGAACTTCTACTTTACAGTATGAAGCTTCTATCTTTCATTTGGAATTTTAGGAGCAAGCTAATTATATTTACATCTGGGCAATGAATACCCAATCATCTGAGAGCATGGTAAAGTATATGATAATTATTTTAAAAGTTCATTGATATTTTTAATAAAGGAATGAATTTTGTAATTTATTAATTTTAGGGGGCAAATGTTTTTATAGAAAAGATCGGAAATGTAATCAGGCTTCAGTGGCAGTTTTCTTGTGGGGAATACTAAAAAGGGGGGAGACAATTTCTGTTGGAAACTTAATTTATGTTGAGAACATAGGAACACTCTTAATGCTCTCTAATGCTCAGAAGAGCATTAGGAGTGTTTACTAATTTATGTCTTCATTTTGCTCAGTTGACTATGTCTTGTTCAGATAGGTTTTTAAAAAATCTTTGGTAACAGACTCCTACCCGTCTATAGATTTCCGATATATTTCTCCTTTGTAACAACTATACATGTCTTTTTTTGCATTTAAAATTTTTAAAATTAAGTTTCTTATGGTAATGTTGGTTTCAGATGTACAACTTTATAATACAACATCTGTATATTCCATTGTGTGCTCACTACCTGAAGTCTAGTTTTCTTCCATCTGTTTCCATATATTTGACCCCCTTTACCCAGTCTATACTACCTCCAACCCTCTTTTCCTCTGGTAACCACAATACTGTTGTCTGTATCTCTGAGTTTGTTGCTTTTTGTTTTGTATTTCATATATGGGTGATATCATATGTTGTTGTCCTCTTCTGTCTGACTTATTTCACTTAGCATGATACTCTCAAGATCCATGTTGTTGGAAATGGCAATATTTCATCATTTTTATGGCTAGGTAATATTACATAGTATGTAAGTACCCCATCTTTATCCAGTCATCGATTGAAGGACATAGGTTGTTTCCGTGTCTTGGTTATTGTGAATAATAGTGCAATGAACATAGGGATACATATATAATTATGAATACTTGCTTTAAAATATTTTTGGGTAGATACCTAGAAGAAGGTTTGCTGGGTGATATGGTAACTGTATTCCTAGTTTTTTGCAGAACCTTCACACCGTTTACCATATTGACTGCACCAATTTGACATCCTACTAACAGTGCACAAGAGTTCCCTTTTCTCCACATCCTCAACAATACTTGTGATTTCTTGTCCTATTGATAATAGCCATTCTAACAGGTGTGAGGTGGTATCTCACTGTGGTATTGATTTTAATTTCTCTTATATTTAGTGAAGTTGAGCATCTTTTCATGTATCTGTTGGTCATCTGTGTTTTCTTTAAAAAGTATGTATTGAGGTCCTCTACCAATTTTTAATTGGATTATCTTTTGTTGGGTTACGTTGTATGAGTTCTTTTATATTTTGGGTATTAGCACCTTATTAGATGTATTGTTTGCAGATATCTTCTCCCATTTGGTTGGTTGCCTCTGTTTTTTTGATGTTTTCTTTTGCTGTGCAGAAGCTTTTTGTTTGATGTAATACCATTTATTTTTGTTTTTACTTCCCTTGCCTTTGGGGTAAAGTTCACAAAACCCTTCTGAGACCAAGGTTAATAAGTTTAGTACTGATGTTTTCTTCTGTGTATTTTTTGTTTGATTTCTTTATTGAAAATTAGTAGCTCATGTATATGGGGCTTTATTTCTGGGCTCTCAGTTCTGTTCCATTGCTCTGTGTAGCTGTTTTTCCATCAAAGTAGTACTGTTTGATTATTGGAGACTTTATAGTATAGTTTGAGTCAGGGAGTGTGATACCTCTGGCTTCTTCTCCCCGCCCAGGATAGCTTTGACTGTTTGGGGGTCTTTTGTGATGCCAAACAGATTTGAGCATTTTTTTTTGTTCTTTGTCTGTGAAAAACACCATAGGGATATTGCTGTATATTGCTTTAGGTAACGTGGCCATTTTACCAATGTTAATTCTACCAAAACATGAACAAAGAATATCTTTCCATTTCTTGGTATCTTCTTCAGTTTCTTGTGGTTTTCACTGTACAGGTCCTATACTTTCTTTATGTTTATTTCTAGGTGTTTTATCCTTTTTGTTGCCATTGTAAATGAGATTGTTTTCTTCATTTCTTTTTCTTATAATTCATTGTTAATATATAGTAATAGAATGGATTTGGTATATTGATTTCATATCCTGTAACTTTATTGTATTTGGTTATTGTTTCTAATAGTCTTGGAGTCTTTATCGTTTTCTATATATAGAATTATGGCATCTGTAAATAGGGACAGTTACTTTTATGGTGTTTTTAAAAATATTTTTGGTTACAGTCAGCAAATAATATATTAATTTCAGGTGTACAACATAGCGAATAAGCATTTACATACTTGTGAAATGATGACCCTAGTAGGTCTAAGTGCCCATCTGATAACATACATAGTAACTACAGTGTCCTTAACTATATTCCCTATGCTTTACATACTGTACCTATTTTTATACTTGGCATTTTGTTGTTTTTAATACCTTTACCTTTTCAGTCATTCTCCCAACTCTCCTCCCATCTGGCGACCATCTGTTTGCTCTTTGTATCTATGAGTTTCTTCATATTGTTTTTAGATTCCATATATAAGTGAAATCATATGGTATTTGTCTTTCTCTGTTTTACATATTTCACTTAGCATAATACCCTCTAGGTCTATCCATGTTGTCACAAATAACAATATTTCATTCTTTTTTGTGGCTGAGTAATATTCCATTGTATGTACCAATCTTCCTGATCCATTCATCTATTGATGGATACTTAGGTTGCTCCCATATCCTGGCTATTATAAATAATGCTGCAGTAAACATAGGGATGCATATGTCTTTTCAAATTAGCGTTTTGGATTTCTTTGGATGTATACCCAGAACTGGAATCACTGGGTCATAAAGCAGTTCTATTTTTAATTTTTTGAGGACCCTCCACACTGTTTTCCATAGTGACTACAGTAATTTGCAATTTCAGCAATAGTGCTTGATGCTTCTCTTTTCTTCACATCCTTACTAACACTTACTGTTTACTGTCTTTTTGATAATAGCCGTTCTGACATATGTGAGGTAATATCTCATTGTGGATTTAGATTTGTATTTCCTCATGATTAATGATGTTGAGTGTCATTTCATGTCTGTTGGCCTTTTGTATGTCTTCTTCGGAGATACGTTTATCCATGTCCTCTTCTTGTTTTTTAATTGATTGTTTGATATTTGGTGTTAAGTTGTATGACTTCTTTTTAAATTTTGGATATTAACCTCTTATTGGCTATGTCTTGCCCATTTAGTAGAGTGTCTTTTATTTTGTTGATGGTTTCTTTCATTGTATAAAAACTTTTTAGTTTGATGTAATCACGTTTGTTTTTCTTTTCTTTCCCTTGTCTGAGGAGACATGTTTAAACCTTATTTTTAGGACCAGTGTCAAAGAATGAACTGTCTTTCTGTTTCTTCCAGGTTGTCTACAGTGTTGGCATGTAATTGTTTGTAGTATTTTCTTATAATCCTTTGCATTTCTGTGGTTTTGGTTGTTACTACTGTTTCATTTTTGATTTTATATATTTGGGCCCTCTCTTTTTCTTGATGAGTGTAGCTAAAAGTTGAGCAATGTATTAATCTTTTCAAATTACCAGTTCTTGATTTCATTGCTAATTTTTTTGGACTCTTTTTGCGCAGATCTTTACTATTTCCTTCCTTCTGCTTAGTTTGGGCTTTTTTGTTGTTCTTTTTCTAGAACTCGTAGGTTTTAAGGTTAGATTGTTTATTTGAGATATTCTTGTTTTTTTGAAGTTGGCCTGGATTGCTTTGAATCTCCCTCTTAGAACTGCTTTGCTTGTGTCCCATGCATTCTGAGTCCTTGTGTTTGCGTCAGGGTATCTTGATTTCTTTCTTCTTTGATCTCATTCTTAATTTCTTAATTGTTTAGTAGCATGTTATTTAGCCTCCATGTGTTTGTGTGTTTTTCAGATTTCTTATTGTAATGGATTTCTAGTATCATATCATTGTGATCAGAAAAAATGATCGATATGATTTTAGTGTTCTTAAATTTCATTGAGACTTATTTTGTGGTTTAACATGTTCTATTTTGGAAATTTTTTCCATATGCACTGAAGTGAGTATATATTGTTTTGGGGTGAAATGCTCTAAAAATATTAAGTCTATCTGGTCTAAATGTGTTATTCAAGGTCACCATTTCCTTATCTATTTTCTGTCTACATGATCTCTCCATTGATATGTAATGGAATGTTAAAGTCCCTTGGTACAATTTTATTCTGTCATTTTCTTTCTTTATACTAAGTATTTTATTTGTATGCTGCTGCCAGCGTATTTAAAATAATCATCTTTTTGAAATAGAAATTCATGAAAATTCAGAGGTTGATGTTAATGGCTGACAAAAGCAGAAGTTTGTATGATGTGGTGCATGTTATAGGGATAAGCTTTTTGTACAGGCTTCAAATTTGGCTCTTCTCAAATGTTCACTGGTTCATGAAAAGTGGTTTAGAATACCTTCAGAGATTCATTTCATTACAAAAAAAGAACAGACGTGGGGGTCTGAAGAGATTGATATTTTAGTCAGCAGGAGGTCATGTTGAACATTCTGCAGACAGAATTGTTTTACATCTACAGCTGCCTGGGAAACCTTCAGGCAGTTGAGCCAGTTGTTGAACAACTTTCTTTCAGTGACACCGGAGCAACTAGACATGTACATGTGAGAGTCGGGCACATTTCCGTCATTCTGTATCTTCATATGTGTTAGTATCTGCTTTATAAATTTCGAAGCTCCTAAGTTGTGTGTGTAGACATTTACAATAGTTATTTCCTGTTGTTAGATTGATCACGTTATCATTATGAAATATTCTTCTTTGTCTTATTGTTACAGCATTTGTTTTAAGCCTGTTTTTCCTGATATTAGTATTGCTGCTATAACTTTAATTTTTTGTGTGTGAAATACATTTTTCCATCTCTGTAATTGCACTCTGTGTGTGTCTTTTGATCTGAAGTTGGGTCTCTTGTAGGCAGTATATCTGTGGGCCTTTTTTTTTTTTTAAAGATCTATTTAATAGCCACTTTGTCTTTTGATTAGCACATTTATTCTGTTTACATATAAAGTAACTTGATAGTTATATAGATACTGTCGTTTTATTAATTGCTTTCTTATCATTTTTGCAATTCTCTGTCCCTTTTCTATTCTCTTATTCTTTTCTCCTGTATGTCGATGAGTTTAATAGTGTTATTTGTGGTATCCTTTTTTTCTTTTGTAAATGTATAGATTTTTTGTATGTGGTCACCATGAGCTTCATGATTATAGCAGTCTATTTTAAATGGTTGCTTGCTTAAGTTCAAACACATTCTAAAATTACTACAATTTTTACTCACCCCTCCATGTTTATGTTTTTCTCAATTTTTGCTTCTTTTGTATGTGTGTATTTGTGTTTCCCTTAGTTTTTTGTTGTAATTTCACTTGATCTTGCTATTTCTTTTTGTCTTTTAGCCTTTGTGTAGTTGCTTTATATTTGGTTGAGCCACTGCTTTTATACAGTTTGCCTTTGTCAATGAGCACTTTTGTTCCTATTGTTTTCAATTCAGACTTTTAATCTTTCCTATTTGTAGTGCTTTGAACATTGCTTGTTACAATGGTTCAGTGGTATTGAACTCTTTCAGCATTTTTTGTCTGGAAAAATTTTTGCCTTTCATTTGATTCTAAATAAAACCTTGCAGAGTAGAATAATCTTGGTTGTAAGTTTTTGCCTTTCATTAGTTTGAATATTTTATGCAGTTCCTCCTTGCCTGCAAAGTTTCTGTTGGAAAGTCAGCTGACAGTTGTATTGGAGTTCCCTTGTATGTAGCTAGTTGCTTTTCTCTTTTAAGATTCTCTCTTTCTCTTTAACTTTTGACATTTTAATTATGATGTGTCTTAGTGTGGGCCACTTTGGGTGCATGGTGTTTGGGAGTCTGCACATCCTGGACTTGTATGTCCATTTCATTTGCCAGGTTAGGGAAGTTTTCAATCATTATTTCTTCAGATAGGTTTTCATTGCTTCTCAGCCTTTTGGCTAAGATCAGGTGCAGGTAGGTTTTCAACCCCTTGCTCACTCTCTCCCTTTTCTGGTACCTTATGATGCAAATGTTGGTACCCTTGGTGTTGTCCCAGAGATCTCTTAATCTATTCTCAATTTTTAAAAGCATTTTTTTCTTTTTGCTGTTCTAATTGGATATATTTTACTACTCTGTCTTTCATTACTGATTCAGTTCTCTGCTTCATCTAATCTGCTTTGATTTTCTTAATTTTTGTGAATCCTTTACACCATTCTAGCATATTCTTCATTTATTGTATTCTTCATTTCTGACTGATTCTTTTTATAGTTTCTATCTGATTATTGAGAATTTCGCTGAATTAATCTATTCTCCTAAGTTCATTGACTGTCCTATAATCAGTCTTAAACTTTGTGCTTGGTTTCATGGGATGTTTTCATGGGAAGAGGTGAGCAGACCTTACCACCCTGCCATCTTGACCAGAAGTTCTTAGTTTGTCCAGTTTTACTTCTTCATTCCAGTTTGAATACCTTTTGGCATTTCTTTCTCTTTCCTGATTGCTTTAGCTAGGACTTCCAGACTATGTTCAATAACAAGGGTGAGATTAGATATCTTTGTCTTGTTCCTGATCCTATGGAAGAAGTTTTTAGTAAGATATTAACTGAGGGTTTCTCATATATGGACTTATTAACATTGGGGTACTTTTCTTCTTACCCTTTTTAGTAAGTGTTTTAATAAAAAATGGAGTTATATTTTGTCAGATGCTTTTTTGCATCTATTAATATGATTATGAATGTTACCTTTTGTTAATATGGTGTAACGCATCAATTGATTTGTATATGTTGAACCAGCTTTGTGTTTCTTGAATGAACTGTACATGATCATGATATATTATCCTTTTAATGTATTATTTCATTTGATTTATTTTTATTTTTATTTTTGAGTTTAGAGAAAGGGTAAGGGAGGGAGAAAAAGATGGAGAGAAATGTTAATATCAAAGAGAAACATTGATGAGCTGTCTTCCATACGCACCCTGACTGGGGTCAGAACCTGCACCAGGATTCAAACAGGTGACCTTACAGTTTGCAGGATGTTGCCTAGCCAGCTCAGTCACACCAGGTGGGCCTAGTATTTTGTTTAGGATTTTTGCATCTATGCTCATCGGAAACAATGGCTTGTAATGTTTGTCCATGCCTGGTCTTGGTGTCAGGGCAATGTTGGCCTTGTAATATAAACTATGAAGTATTTCCCTCTTCAGTTTTTTGCAAGTGTTTGTGAAGGATAGTTATTAAATCTAATGTGAATGCTTGGTAGAAACCATCTGATCCTGAATTTTTGTTTGTTTTGAGAGGTTTTTCATTAGTGTTTCAATTTTCTTAAATGTGATCGATCTGTTTAGGTTTTTCAGTTCTTCATTATTCAGTCTAAGAAGGTTATGTAGTTCTAGGAATTTGTCCGTTTCTTCAGGTTATAAAATTTGGTGGTGTATGGTCTTTCATGGTACTCTTCTATACTCCTTTGTATTTCTGTGGTGTCCCTTATAACTTCTCTTTCATTTCTGATTTTATGTGTTTAATTCTTCTCATTTTCTTGATGAGTCTGTTTAAGGGCTTTATAATCTTGTTTATCTTTTCAAAGAACCAGCTCTTGATTTCATTTTACTTTTTTTTTTTGAAGTGTGTTTGTAGACTCTTTTATTTATTTTCTTTCTGATCTTTAAAATTTTCTTCTTAATTTGGGCTTTTTTGTTCTTTTCCTGGTTCCTTTAGATGTAAGATTGGATTGTTATTTGAGATTTATCTTGTTTCTAGAGGTAAGAATGTGTTGTTAGGAAATTCCTTTTAGCATTGCTTTCACAGTGTCCCACAGGTTTTCTCTTGTTGTGTTTTCATTTTCATTTGTGTTCCTTAATCTCACTGTTAATGCATTCATTGTTCAGTAACATGTGATTTACCCTTATGTGTTTCAGTGTTTTCCTTGTAATTGGTTTCTAGTTTCATACCATTGTGATCACAAAAGATACTTGATACGATTTCAGTCTTCTTAAATTTACTGAGGCTTTTTTGGTGTCATAACGTGTGGTCTATCCTGGAAAATGTTCTGTGTTCACTTCAGAAGAATGTAAATTCTACTGTTTTGGGGTGAAATGCTCTAAAAATATCAATTAAATTGATCTGGTCTAGTTTACAATTTAAAACCATTGTTTCCTTGTTGTTGTTATTTTTGGTATAGAATATCTACCTATTGATGTCAGTGGGGTTTTGAAATCCCTACTGTGACTGTATTACTGTAGATCTCTCCCTTTATTTTATGTCTATCAAGATTTACTTTATATATAGATGTTTCTGTGTTGGGTGCATCTTGTCCGCAAAGATGCTTTTGAGAAATCAGCTGACAGTCTTATGGGAACTTCTTTGTAGGTGTCGCTCTGCTTTTCTCTTGCTACTTGTAAGATTCTTTATTTATCTTTAACATTTGGCATTTTAATCATGATGTCTCTTGGTATGGTTCTCTTTGGGTCCAACTTGATTGGTCCTCTTCTTGGAGAGAGTGCTTCCTGGACTTCCATGTCTATTTCCTTCACCAAATTAGGGAAGTTTTCTTTCATTATTTTTCAAATAGATTTCCAGTTTCTTCCTCTTTCTCTTCTTCTGGCACCCCTATGATTCACATGTTGGAAGGTTTAAAGTTGTCCCAGAGGCTGCTTATACAATCCTCCTTTTGTTGTATTTTTTTTCTTCTTGTTCCGATTGGTTGTTTTCTGCTCCCTTAGGTTCCAAATCATTGATTTGATTCTTGGCCTCATCCATTCTGCTGTTGTTTCCCTGTAAATTGTTCTTTATTTCATTTAGTGAATCCTTTGTTTCTGACTGATTCTTTTTTATGCTGCAGAGGTCCTTGCTGAGTTCCTTGAACATATTGATAAACAGTGTTTTGAACTCTGCATCTGATAGATTTTTTTTATCTCTATTTAGTTTGGCTCTTTTTCTGGACTTTTGATCTGTTCTTTCTTTAAGGCCATGTTTCTCTGTTCCTTTTTCTTGGCAGTCTCCTTGTATTTGTTTCTGTGTATTAAGTAGAGCTACTTTGACTCTGTATCCTGTAGTGTGGTCTAATGTAGTATATGTCTTGTAGGGTCCAGTGGCACAACCTCCACTGTCACTCAAGCTGGGTATTTGAGGTGTACCCTTTGTGTGGGCTGAGTACGCTCGTACCCTTTGTGTGGGCTGAGTACGCTCTCCTCTTCTAGTTGAGCCTTGGTTGCTGTTGGCAGATCAGTGGGAGGGATTTACTCAGGCCAGTCTGCTACAAGGACTGGCTGTGACCCCTGGACAGCTGCTTCCGCTGTCCGTGGTAGATCTCTTATGCAGGGGCAGGGTGGTGGTGCTCTGAAGTGGTCTGTAGCTGTCCACTGGGTGTGTTGGCCCTGGTATTTTCTGGGTGGTACAGGTCAAGGTCAGGCTCTACCTGTGTTTTTTTGCCCAGGGCTGTTCTTCCTGTGTTATAAAGGAATCTGAGAAGGCTGCTACTTGTACTGGGCTTGGAGATTCCCAGGCAAGGCCACCTTGAAACTAGTCTGGCTGCTATTAGTACCTGGCCTAGGCTCCCTGAAGTGACCTGGTTCTTGTTTGACAGGATTTGGGAAGTTGTGATACTTGAGCCAAGACCAGCCATTCATATGGAAAAGCAACTGGGTGGGCCTATAAGTTGGGAGGTGGGGAGTCTCTGGGTATCTCCAGGTCAGGTCAAACAGTGTTAGCCAGGTTGATGGAATCTCAGATATGGCACTAGCCTGCCAGCTCTGTGGCTCTGAGGGGTGAGGGCTCAGAAAAGGGACAATGGCCTTTGCTCATGTTGATGCCAGACACTTCAGCCTCTCCCAGTATACCACTGGTGCTCTTCAAGCTGCCACCCCTGCTCTGGAGCTCAAGAGGGAGTGAGTCTGAGTAGGTAAGTTTGTGTGTGGGTTCCTTAAGAGAAACTGCTTGGGACCCCAGAAGTTTCTTTTACCAACTCACTCCCTACTGGTTTTTGCAGCCAGAAGTTTTGGGAACTTATCTTCCTGTTACTGGAATGCTGGGTTGGGAGACCTGGTGTGGGTCTGGGACTTCTTGCTCCTAAGTTATCCCTCCCAAATTTTTATCTACTATATGTGGGTGAGATACCAGCCTGTTCCATGTCTGCATCCACCTACCAGTCAGGATTAATGTGGTTTCTTTAATTGCATAGTTAGACTTCCATTCAACTCAGTTTCTGACCGTTCAGAGTTGTGGTTTTTATTGTAATTTTGATGGATTGTGTGAAGAGGCAAGCCATGTCTGCCTTCGTTGCCATCTTGACCAGAAGCGCTACAGTTTTTTTTTTACATACAGTTTATTTATTTTGCTATTACAGTTGTCCCATTTCCCCCCCTTTATTCTCCTCCACCCTGCACACCTCCCACCCACATTTCCCCCTTTAGTTCATATCCATGGGTCATACATGTGAGTTCTTTGGATTCTACATTTCCTATACTATTCTTAACCTTCCTATGTTTATTTTCTACTTACCATTTATGCTACTTATTCTCTGTACCTTTTCCCCCTCTCTCCCCCTCCCACTCTCCCGCCAATAACCTTCCATGTGATCTCCATTTCTGTGATTCTGTTCCTGTTCTACTTGTTTGCTTAGTTTGTTTTTGTTTTTGTTTTAGTTTTAGGTGTGGTTGTTAATAACCGTGAGTTTGTTATTTTACTGTTCATATTTTTTAATCTTCTTTTTCTTAGATAAGTCCCTTTAACATTTCATATAATAAGGGCTGGGTGATGATGAACTCCTTGAATTTGACTTTGTCTGGGAAGCACTTTATCTGCCCTTCCATTCTAAATGAAAGCTTTGCTGGATAGGGTAATCTTGGATGTAGGTCCTTTCCTTTCATGACTTGGAATACTTCTTTCCAGCCCCTTCTTGCCTGCAAGGTTTCTTTTGAGAAATCAGCTGACAGTCTGTTGGGCACTCCTTTGTAGGTAGCTGTCCCCTTATCTCTTGCTGCTTCTAAGATTGTCTCGTTATCTTTAATCTTCTTTTTTTCTTTCCAAGGTATTTTATTTTATTTTTATTTTTTTAATTTTTAATTTTTTTATTGATGATGCCATTACAGTTCTCCCATTTCCCCCTTCATTCCCCTCCACCCTGCAAACCCCCTCCCACCCACACTCCCCCTCTTTAGTTCATGTCCATGTATCATAAGTTCTTTAGCTTCTACATTTCCCACACTATCTTTAATCTTGGGTAATGTAATTATGATGTTCCTTGGTGTGTTCCTCCTTGGGTCCAACTACTTTGGGACTCTCTGAGCTTCCTGGACTTCCTGGAAGCCTATTTCCTTTGCCAGACTGGGGAAGTTCTCCTTCATTATTTTTTCAAATAAGTTTTCAATTTCTTGTTCTTCCTCTTCTCCTTCTGGCACTCCTAGGATTCGGATGTTGGAGTGTTTGAAGATGTCCTGGAGGTTCCTAAGCCTCTCCTCATTTTTTTGAATTCTTGTTTCTTCATTCTCTTCTGGTTGAATGTTTATTTTTTCCTTCTGGTCCACACTGTTGATTTGAGTCCTGGTTTCCTGCCCTTCACTGTTGGTTCCCTGTACATTTTCCTTTATTTTGCTTAGAATAGCCTTCATTCTTTCATCTAATTTGAGACCATGTTCAACCAATTTTGTGGGCATCCTGATCACCAGTGTTTTAAACTGTGTATCTGATAGGTTGGCTCTCTCTTCATCGCTTAGTTGTATTTTTTCTGGAGCTTTGATCTATTCTTTCATTTGGGCCTTTTTTTTTTTTTTTTGGTATGGCTGCTCCTGTTATGTATTAAGGGGTGGAACCTAGGTGTTCACCAGGGCTGGGCAACCCACATAAGGCTTTGTGACCCTGTATGTAGGGGAGGGGTCTGAGAGGGAACAATGCCACTTGCATCACTCTCTGCGAGTTTTCAGTCACTCCGCCCGCTACCCACAATCATATTGGGTTCTTCTGGTGCTGATTCCTGGGTGGGTGGGTTTGTGTACATCCTACGACCCTTTGGATCTCTCCAGTGAACTCTCCTGTGCGGCTGGGAGTTTCTCCTGCTGCCTCAACCCTAACAGGTATTTTCAGTCAGAGTATTTGAGGCTTTATTTCCCAGCACTGGAACCCTGGGTTGAGTAGTGTGTCTGATCTCCAGTTGTCCCTCCTGGTTTATCTGCACACAAATGTGAGACCATCCATTCCGACAGCTGCCGCCTCACAGGGCCCACCAGCCTCTGCCTTGCCTTGAGTCCTTTTTGCCCACTGCCCATCTCCTCCCCTCCTACCGGTCTGGGTAAATGTTTCTTCTTTAACTCCTTGGTTGTCAGACTTCCATACAGTGTGATTTTGTGTTAGTTCTGGTTGTTTTTTGTTTTTAAATTTGTTGTTGTCCTTCTTTTGGTTGTGTAGGCACACCACGCCTCCATCTTGGCCAGAAGTCAGAAGCTCTACCATTTTTAAAATGTATTGTTGACTTTGTTTTGCTAATGTTTTGTTGAGACTTTTTACATCTATGTTCATCAGGGATATTGGCTTTTAATTTTCTTACAGTGCTTGTCTGGATTTGGTATCAGAGTATTGCTAACTTCATAGAATGAATTTGGGGGCATTTCTTCCTCTTGAATTTTTCAAACTAGTTTTAGAAGGGTAGGTATTGACCGTTATTCAGAGGTTTGGTAGAATTTATCTTTGTAACAGTCTGGTCTTGGACTTTACTTTTGGGGAAGTTTTTTGATTGCTGATTCAATTTTGTTACTAGTGATCTGCCTGTTCAGATTTCATTTTTTCCTGGTTCAGTCTTGGAAGTTTGTATGTTTGTAGAAATTTATCCATTTCTTCTAGGTTGTCCAGTTTTTTTGGTGTATAGTTGATCATAGTATTTTATGATTATTTTTATTGCTGTGATGTTGTCACTTCTTTTTCTTTATTTTTGATTTATTTTTATTATCTTTTTATCTTGAGTCTTGGTAAAGGTTTATCAGTTTTATCTTTTCAAAGGACCAGATCTTAGTTTTAATGGTATTTTGCTATTTTTTTAAATCTCAATTTTGTATATTTTCACTTTGATCTTTATTATTTCCTTCTTCTGATTTTTATCTTGTTTGTTACTTTTCTAGTTCCTTTATGTGTAAAATTAGATTGCTTATTTGGAATTTTTGAGTTTTTATGTAGGCTTATGTAACTATGAATTCCTCTCTTAGAACTGGTATAGCTGTATCTCATAGATTTTGGGGAGTTGTGCTCTCATTTTCATTTGTTTCAATATATTCTTTTATTTCTTCTATTTTCTTCTTTGACCCATTGGTTGCTTAGTAGCATGTTGTTTAGTCTCCATGCTCCATGTATGTATTCTTTCCTCAATTTTTTTCTTGTAATTGATTTTTAGTTTTATGTTATTGTGGTTCGAAAAGATATTTGATACCATTTTGTTCTTTTTGAATTTATAGAGACTTGTTTTCTGGCCTAACATGAGCGATCCTGGAAAATATTTTATGTACATGTGAAAAGATTGTGTATTTTGCCATTTTTGGATTAAATGTTCTGAAAACATCTATTTTGTTCACGTGGGCTAATGTGTCATTTAAGGCCAATGTTTCTTTATTGATTTAATGTCTAGATGATCTATCCATTGTAGTTAGTGGGGTATTAAATTTTCCTACTATCACTGTATTATTGTCAATGTTTTAGTTTATTACGTATTGATATTTGCTTAATATGTTTAGGTGCTGTTATTTGGTACTAGGATATTTAAAATATTGTGCCATATTCTTGAATTGACCCTTTATCATTTTAATGCCCTTCATCTCATTTTTACAATCTTTGTTTTAAAGTCTTTTTCTGATAAGAGCATTGCTATATCAACTTTTTTTCTGTTGCTATTTACATGCAATATCTTTTTTTATTTCAACACTTTTCAGTCTGTAATCTTTTGATTGGAAGTGGGTCTCTTGTCACAATGTAGATGGGTCTTTTTATTCATTTTATGTCTTGTCATTGGACTGTGTAGTATATTTTCATTTAAAGCAATTTTGATAGTTGTATTTACCTAATGCCATTTTGTTAAGTTTTATTTGATTGTGTTTGTGGTTCTTCTCTGTTCCATTCTTTGTTTTTTTACCTGTGGTTTGCTGGTGTTCTATAGTGTTTTGTTTGGGTTTCTTTCTGTCTCTTTTTTGTGCATCCTTTGTAGGTTTTTGGTGTGATATCAGTTTCTTTTAACCTGAAGGCATTTTAGTTCAAAAATATTCTAAAAATGTTATATTTTTATTTTCTTGTTCACACTTTATGTTTTTGATGTCATTTTATTTTATTTTTTGTTTTGTGTATTTCCTAACTACCTATTGTATTTATATTTGGTTTTGCTACTTTTGTCTTTTACTTTTTATACTAGCTTTTTAAGTGGCTGTTCCACACCTTTGCTTTCTGTTTTCCTTAACCCATAAGATCCTTTTTCCACAAATTTTTTTTATTTTAGTTCTGCTGATAGCCTTTGTTTCTTAAAGAAGAACCTTTAAGATTTCTTGTAAAGCTGGTTTAGTGAAGATGAACTCTTTAGTTTGGTTGTCCTGGAAAAAATCTTTATCTTTCCTTCATTTTGAATGATAACTTTGCCATATAAAGTTTTCTGGGTAGTAGGTGTTTTTTATCTTCAGTACTTTAACCTTGGTCAAAAAAGTTACAGTATAGGTGACATGTATCTGAGAGATAACATTCATTACTAGTATGTGCTGAAATGTGAAAGAAAAAATTAAAAACGGTGAACATTTTGCATTTATTATACTTATATTGGTTTGGCAAAAAAATCCATTTAGTTTTTTTCCATAAAAGAAAAGGCACAATAATGCTATGCTTCAAACAATAATGCTATGCTTCACATAGCAATTTGAGTGCTAAATACTTAGCACTCAAAGCATTCACTAAAGTTCTTCAACATTTCTTGGATTATCGACCTGATATATTTTCCTAGCCATTTTCATCAATAAATGAAAACAACAACAATAACTCTAACTTCAAAGTTTGCAACAAAAAAAAACGACTAGACATACACCGACTTCCAAGTTTGCAGTTATTTCTCAGATAAAATTTACTATTGAATATCACACACCCTTAGAAAGTGTGTTGTAACCATACTGATACCCAAACATTATGGGTTAACATTAGTCACATATTAATATGCTGCTAAGTCATGACTTTGAGCCTGTGAACCCAATATAGGCAACAATATTTAAGAGAAGACCAGTCGCCACCTCTGTAGGGTTAAATGTATCTGGCACATCTGGTCTGTAAAGTTTCTGTTGAGATAATCAGCTGATAGCCTTAAGGTGTTTACCTTGTATGTCACTAGTTTTTTAGTTGTGGCTCTCAAGACTCTGTTGTTTCCCTTGTATGTGACTTGTTGTTTTTTTTTTTGTTGTTGCTGCTTTCAAGACTCTCTGTTGTTTGCCTTTTTAATTACAGTATGTCTTGCTGAAAGGTATTTTTGGGTTCATTTTGTGCTGAGCTCTGTGCTGTCTGGACTTTTATGTCTGTTTGTCCATGCTAGGAAACTTTTTAGCCATTTTTTTCCAAAAAACATTTGTGCTGCTTTCTTTCTTCTTCTTCTTTTTTTTTTAAATATTTTATTATTTATTTTTAGCGAGGAAAAGGAGGGAGAAAGAAAGGGAGAACTACATCAGTGTGTGGTTGCCTTTGGAGTGCCCCCGACTGTGGACCTGGCCTGCAACTCAGGCATGTGCCCTGACTGGGAACTGAACCAGTGACCCTTTGGTTCACATGCTGTCACTCAATCCACTGATGCATACCAGCCAGGATGGTTTTTAAATAATATAAATGTTAGTATGTTTGATGTTGTCCTAGAGATCCCGTAAAATATCCTCTTAAAAATTATTCTTTTTTTGTTCTGAGTGGGTTCCATCCACTTTTTTATTTTTGTATTCTTTAATCTGTTTTTTTATTGGTTCTTTAGTATATTTTCTAACTCTTTGTTGAATTCTCATTGAGTTCTTTTCTCAAGTTTGGTGTGTATCTTATGACAATTACTTTGAATTCTTGATTAGGAAAATTACTTGTTTTCATTTCATTAGGGTTTTTTCCTTGTTCCTTCATTTGGAACCTGTTCTTCTGTCTTCTCATTTTGTTTCAATTTTTTTCTTTGCTTTCATGAATTAGATTAACCAACCATTTCTCCGAATCTTGAAGGAGTCGGTTTGTGTAGGAGCCATTGGCTGTGTGCTGGGATGTTTTGGCAGGCTGCCTGGTTCCAGAGGAATTGTATATAGTTCCTGGAGTTCCCCCTTGAGAGCCACTTTGCTGGGGCTGCAGTGTGCTTGGGCTCTTGGAGTTGGTGGTCTGGGGCTCTAGGGCTTCCTGAAGGGCTGGTTGGGCAAGGTTACAACGGATGCTGGCTAAGAAGGTGGTCTGGCTCTGGGGCTGTAGGCAGTGGTTGTGGCATCCTATGGTATGGGGCTCTGTGGTCTTCCTAGGTGGCCAGCTGGCCAGGGCTTCAGCATTTTCTAGCCAAGTGGCTCAGGCATGCTGTAGAGGCCTTGCAGACCAGCTAGAGCACTTGAACAGGTCTTTCTCCTACATTGTGTAGGTGGAGAGGGAATGAAGAGTTCCTGCAGTTTTCTACGCAGGTGCCTGGGTGTTAGTGATGGATCCTATAAATTGCTGTTTTATTGGTGTTCTCCATAGCAGGCGAGCCTGCCTGTGAGGGCCCCTCAGTGATACTCATCTGTACTGAGGGTCATCCTGTGAGGGTGGCTTTCCTGTGATTACCTCATATTAGTCTCTTTATCCTTCTCTGTGGGGTTCCTTTCTCATTCGTTGTGCAGAAGATGTTCAGTAAACCCTCAGTTGTTTTTCAGGAGTAATTGCTCTTTATGTTGATACATATTTGGTGTGTCCACGGGAGGGGTGAGTTTGGGGTTTTCTTCACTTTCATTTTAGAACCCATCCTGGGATTGTTTTCTTAATTTCATTTTCAGTTTATCTTTAGTATATAGATATACACTGATTCATTTTGTGTTGATCTTGCATTCTCCAACTTTGCGAAATTCATTTGTTGGCCCCAATAGTTATGTATCTGTGTGGGTATGCATATTTTTTTATCTACAAGTTTGTGTGAATAAAGATAATTTTACTTCTTTTAAATTTTGGATGCATTTTATTTTTTTTCTTGCCTAATTTCCTTGGCTAGAACTTCTAGAACAGTGTTGAATAGAAGTAGTGAAAATGTTGAATAGTGAAAGTGGGAATCCTAAACTTTATTTTTTTTAAAGATTTTATTTATTTATTTATTTTTAGAGAGGAGGGAAGTGAGGGAGAAAGACGGGGAGAGGAACATCAATATGTGGTTGCCTCTCATGTATTCCCTACTGGGGACCTGGCCTACAACCCAGGCATGTGCCCTGACTGGGAATGGAACTGGCGGCCCTTTGCTTCACAGGCCTGTGCTCAATCCACTGAGTTACACCAGCCAGGGCCCTGTTCTTGTTCTTGTTCTTGGGGGAAGTCTTTTAGTCTTTCTCCATTGACTGTAATGTTAGCTATAGGTTTTGGATAAGTTTGTAGTTTTGTATTTTTACATTTATTAGTATTTTTATTTACTCCCTTTATTTTATTTTTTAAAAAATGTTTTATTTATATATTTTTAGAGAGAAGGGAAAGGAGGGAGAAAGAGAAGGGAAGAAACAACGGTGTGCGAGAGAAACATTCATCAGTTGCCTCTCATACATACCCCATTCAGGGACTGAACCCACAACCTAGGTATGTGACCCAACAGGAATCAAACTTTGTTGAATGGGGTGACTCTCCAACTGAACCACTCAGCTGGGGCATGGCTTACAACTTTTTAAAGAATTCATGTGATATTGTTATTTATTAAGAAGCTTTATTTTGCCAAATGGCATACTTGTGCTTCTGAATGATACAAGTGATAAAGGTATGCACATTTACTTGTCATCCCTGAGTTTGGATAATTATTTAAGCATTCCTGAAAATGTAACTGTCTCCAGGTGACTGTAATTAGGATTAGATTATTTCATGCTTCAGAAACACTAAAGTCATTTTAATTCCTGGGTTCCACAGCTTTCTAGGTATTCTACTCATTTCCTGTAATGTAACTTCAAAGTGCTCATGTGTCTCACAGAAGGTATTGAACAAATAAATACATTTTAGTCGCTGTAAATTTTAGTATATGAGGGATGTCCTATTTTACTTAATCTCTTTTTTGATGCTAAGTTTTTATTTGCTAGCTTATAAGTGCCTTTAGAAGAGCTAACATTTGTTCAGCATTTGCTGTTTGCCTGATATTATCTCTAATCCTCACCACAATCTTGTAAATCCAAATTTACAGATCTAACTAAGGCTAAAAAAATGGTTTCTTTCCTAAATTCACAGAGCACCGTGAGTAATTTGAACTCAGTATTGTCTGCTTTGCCTGTATCTTTTTCACTATATTAGTTGTTGTCACCCCAGTCCATTTAAAATGGAATTTCTAAGGTCAGACTTTATTAGTACATGTGCGTGGCACCCCAGGTTAATAATGTGCATCTAGTATTATAAACCACTGGATAACACCCTGTGCTTACTATTATGATACCATAACTTAATAAAAGGGAAAGTGTGGTTTAAAAAATGCACAGGGTCCTTTAAACGTGTGTGCGATATTGTTCATTTATCTCTGTCAAGACATATTGTAGCAGAAACTGCCCCCCACCCTGCACTGGGTTCTATTACTGGGTTTTATTTGCCTGCTGCCAATAACAACTGTGGCTCTCAATGCCAGAGTTTGGTAAAAAGGAAAGAACTATTTATTTAAAAGTTATACAGGATCAGAATAATGTCATTGTTAAAATCCTAAAGCCTCTTTAAAACACCCACAAGCACACACACGCAGTCCTGCCTTCCCTGGCCAAACCAGGCCAGTCAGGGATAACGTCTCTCAAAGAGGGCAATAGAAGTCTCTCAAAAAGAGAAATAGAAGTCTGTAGCTTAGCTGGGCAGATTCCCTTTTGTATTCTGACTTCCAGTTATCCATACTCAGCCAGGATCCTGCTTTTAATACAAAACCATACCCTCATGGTGGGTGGGGGAATCCTTCTGCATCCTTTCAAACCATGTAGTCAAGACCGTGCACTGCTGCTACATGGTCGAGAGGCTTCTCTTTTCCCCAAAGGAAAGAGAGAGGGAGAGAACCAGCCTCTCATAGTTCTCCTACTCTCCTTCCCACATGGTCCAGAGCTCTAGTATAACTAAGAGAGCATGGCTGAGAGAGAGAGAAAGAGAGAGAAAGAGAGAGAGAAAGAAAGAGAAAGAAAGAGAGCTCCCTCTCCGCTCCCAAACTACATGGTTAAGCCCCAGCATGGCTGGTGCACCTGGGTTTAAATCCCAATGGAGATCTTCCTCAGTAACTTCATTTCCGACTCTTCTCACACTGGGTTACATCTGCCACCACTCTGGTTTCTTCTTCCTTTCTTGGCTGCCATCGTTAGTCTAGGTAAGTGTGGCCCATGACATAGGAGCCGTCTCCATGCTGCTCTCCCATTTGCAGGAAGCCCCTCCAGCTATACATCTCAGCACTGGTTACAGTTAGAGTGACCAGTGCTGAGATGTATAGCTGGCTCCAAGCAGGCACAGCTTTTAACATTACTAAAACACTGACCAAATTCTTCAGATATGCAAAGTGGCGCTCATTGGCCCTGCTCCCCTTCCCTTATCCCCCACTGATGGGGGGGTGGGGCTTTAGATTTTTGGGAGGACCTCTAGCTCAGCACCCTGTTATAGTATCTACTTGAAATTCCTAGGAGGTAAATTGAGAACATGCTGAGGCTTCCCTTTGCTACTTCACATTTCTAAAAGTAGTTCTTCCTTCCACCTCTAAAATTACACATAGTATTAATTGAATACAACTGTGAAAGGAAACAAAAAGAGCAAAAATGCCCCCAAACCATGAAGAACCCCTAAAAAATGGGATTGCAGTGTAGATGAGAAGCATAATGTAGGACATGCATAGGAGTTGAATACTGTAAAAGATATGAATTATGTTTAGACTACTGGTGAAGCACACATGTGGATCTGCCTCTCCCTACCTTCATTTCTCTTTGGTGTGCATGATTCAAAACCAGGCTGTATGGGTGCTTTAAAAGCCAAGGGAGTTTCCCATTGTTATCAATATCCAAAAAGGGGGAGAGCCCCCAAAATGTTGATACTAACTATACATGTTCACTATCCAGTGGAAAATTTTGTCCCTTCCCTGAGATAATCATGCTGTGATCACATACATCAGTCACAGATTAACAAAATGTCTCTAAAGCCTAAACAAAAATGATCTCACAAGCCAAAATGAATGAAGTATTTTTGTGAAACTGATCCTCTGGAAGAGGATACCAGGCTATACAAATGGAAGGTCTAATACCCAAGGAATCAGTTAACAGAGCAAAGCAAGGTAGAACTTTAGAATAAATATCCTCAGAGACATGCAGGATGGCACTGCATTCATTATAAAAGAAAATGTTAGAGATTTTTGAAGTTAAGAACAGTTTAAAGGGAAGGACAAATAAGTGGGAAGAAAAAAGGTACATTGAGAGACATCTAATCACCTCCATATTTGCTTACAGAGATGTGTGGAGTGATATTTCAAGTAATGTTAACATTTTCTCTCTGAATGATGGGATCTTAGTTGGTTTGTGGCTTACTGTTTTGTGCTTTTGTGTATCATTCAATTTTTTACAGAAGCACATTTTGTTTTATGAAAATTAAGTTATTTGCTTAAATAAAATAAATAAATTAAACAATTTAGTTAAAAATAAAAAGGAATGAGACTCTCTGAAGCATTTGAGATCTTCTCCCCAGCAATTGTCAAAAGTTTTGGCTCAAATAGACTTATAAAAATTCTCAAAACCTAAAAGGAATGATAAAATACTTCAAAGAAAATAAAGGTCCAAGTTAGTAAGTGTACAGTCAGAATCCAATAGCAGTGTTGATTGATTTTTAAAATCTATAAACTAGATAAAGCTTGGCAAATCTGAAAAAGAAGGAAATGATACTAATATTAGAAATTAAAAAGGAAGCATAACTAAAGACAGATTTGTAAAGTTATATGTACAAATTTATACTAATAAAATGGGAAAGCTTAGATGCAGTTGGTAATTTTCAGAAGTAGGTAATGCATTCAAATTGTCACAAGAAAAGCTAATACCTTGAATTAACTAATAATTATGAGAAGAAATTGAAAATAAATGTAAAGAGTTGTCGCTGCAAGGACCTGGGTTTTACAAGTGAGTTCTAAGAAACTTTTAAAGAAATCTTAGGTAAACTTACATGACCTATAAAAAAGATAGGACCCTCCTGAACTATTTTTACCATGCTAATGTAACACTAATACCCAAACCAAAGAGGGACATGGGGTGAAGGAGGAAGAAAATAAAAATAAAAATACAACTTTCTCACTTTTGAAGGTAGGACTGAAAACTCACAAATAAACATTAGCACATGATTTCACCAGTATATTATTAAGGTTGAATTTATCCTGGTAATGCAGTGATGGTTCAGCATTGTAAAATTTATCTGAGTAATTTACTTTATTAATTATTAGAGGAGAAAAGTATACAGTCATCAATGCCCCCTAAAAGCAGTCAGTAAAGTTCAGTAACCATGCTTTTGTCATAGAAAGGGCAACTAGATTAGTAACAGTAAAGATTCTGTGACAGACCATGTATATCTTTCAGTTTAAGTGTACTTTAAATGTGCTATTTTAAATCAGTATTTAGCATGGAATATTCAATAAATTGTATGCATTTAGAAATACATCTTTCACACAATTCGCAAAAATAAATTGTAAATGTAATAAAATCTAAATCTAAGAAACACTGCAGATGTTAGAAGAAAAGTGTTCATGACAGGTGGGGAAGGCCTTAAATGAACTCTAGCTCAAAGGCCATTAAAATAAAAGATCAATAAACTTAGCTATATCAAAATAAAAACCTATAACACAAAAACACTTAAAAAATGAAAAGCGTAAGTGCTTAACTGAAAAATATTTTTAACGAATAAAACAGAGCAAGCATAAGAAAAAGGGCCCTGGCTGGTGTGGCTCAGTGGATTGAGCGCCAGCCTGCGAACCAAAGGGTCAGTGGTTCTATTCCCAGTCAGAGCATATGCCTGGGTTGTAGGCCAGGTCCCCAGTAGTGGATGCATGAGAGGAAACCACATACTGACGTTTCTCTCCCTCTCTTTCTCCTTTCCCCTCTGTCTAAAAGTATATTAAAAAAGAAAGAAAAAGGGAAGAGGAAATACAAAAATGTATAAGAATATCAGCAGGCAATTCAAAGAAAACATAACCAAAAACATTGAGAAAATGTTCAACCTCACTAATAGTCAGGGAAATGGAAAATTTAAAGACAATAAAGTTGTTTTAACCTACCAGGTTGGCATAAATTTCTAAAGTTGATATATCCAGTAGTAGCCAGTATGTGGAGAAATGGATACTCTGTTAGTAATTTTGGTGTTATAAAATCGTATAGCCGTTATCTGGTAGCATTTGGCAGTATTTTGCATACCCTTTAGAATTCATAAAGAACTCCCAAATCTCTCCTTTTCTAAGCCAGTGTTATTTAATCCTGAGGCTGGTACGTTGTCTTTACTTTATTCATGAGGAGTAGAATTCAGCGAGGACACCTGGCAGCACTGGAACTTTTATCCATTCTCTTCTTAACGCCAATGCAGTGTTCTTTGTAGTCCATGTTTGTAGCATGAGTGAAAGCATAGTGTTTGATCAATGCCTGTCATGTCTATTAAATGGTTAAGTAATCCTGCATGATTAGAGTGTGGTTTAAGGGAATGAACTGAGAGATGGGACTGAAAAGGTAGTTTGAACTAAAATCATAAAAATGTTTGAGTACCCAATCAGTGGAGTCAGGTTTGGTTCTATGAATGTTGAGAATCCACCAAAGGTTTTGGAGCAGTGACTAAGAGTGTTAGAGTGGCTTAGAAGGGGAAGGATTTGAAGCTGGAAGACCAGTTATACTTAGGTGGATAAGGCAATTGTTTACTGATTTACATTTTTCCAGCTCCAGTGCCCTCAGTAAAGTTTATGGTATGAATGATTGTTTACTCTGGGCCACATTCTGTGCTAGGTGCTTAATAAACGTTTTTTTCCTAAAGCATATACTTGTTTTGGGTGTGCACGATCTTAACTGTCTCATTTTCAGGTTGAGAGGATGTACTCTGCTAAGGCTGAGTCTTACCTCTCCCATTAATATTGTACATGTTGGGTTTTCATTGTACACCCCACTGACTTTTATAAGGAGCTTGTCAATATGGTGTTATGAAAAGATTTAGCTTTTGAGAGTGATACAGTCATTTGGAGTTCTGCCTTCCTAGAAGAAAAAATTGTTTGATTTTAAGCATCATTTATTTTCATAACAACTAATATTATTAATTTATTTGGGGTGGGCAGGGGAGTTTAAGATTGCAGATCGTGATGGTTTACTGAAAGTTTAAACTAACTCTGAGCAACCTTGGTCATACTACCCAGGCTTGGTGTTGCCTTTCGTAAACTCATTTTAATAACCAAACCTCTAGGACCTTGATGTTACCTCCATGACTTTTTGTTTTCCTTTGTGGGACATTTATTTATTTATTATTGATTTTTTTTCCCCCACTCACTCACCTCTGGCCCCTTTTTGGCAACCATCAGTTTGTTCTGTATATCTGTGGCTCTGTTTTGTTTTGTTTATTCATTTATTTTGTTTTTTAGATTCCCCATATAAGTAAGACCATACAGTATTTGTCTTCTCTCTAAGGCAGTTGTTTAAATGAGAAAATGAAGACTTTGAACAAGGCTGGTGAGTGCGAGTGTGACAAGGAGAAGGCAGAGACAAAAGGCATGGAAGTGGAGTTGACCTGACATAGAGTCTGGCATTAGACACTTAAAAGACACTCATTCTCAGCTTAACCTTGTCAGATTTGAGGTATATATTAGAGATAGAGCTAGCAAGACTTAAACGAATGGATTGGATTAGAGGAGAGAGGGTAATGAGTGAGAGGGGAAAAAAACCAATGACGGCTAGTTTTTAACTGAGCAAGTTGTTGGATGGTGGACCACTTACTGAGATGGGAGGGCTTGGCAAGTGGAGAGGTTAGATGTCAATAGTTCTGTCTTAATCTAAAGTATGAGATGTGTCTTAGATACCCAAGTGTAGATGTCAAGAAGGCAGTCATAAGGAGACTGACATATATAAAGAAAGATAAAAACGTGAGAGTAGTAGCATATAAATTAAATGGTATCTAAAGGCATGTGATTGGCTCAGGTGGTTAAAGTATCCTCCTGACAGCCAGGGTTTGTGGGTTTAATCTCAGGTCAGGGCACATATAAGAAGCAACCAAGGAATGCATAAATAAGTGGAACAATAAATCAGTGTTTCTCTCCCCACCCCTCCCTCTCCCTTCCTGTCTCTCTGTAAAATCAATCAATTAAATAAATAAGTAAGTAAGTAAGTAAATAAAGCCATGAGATCGTATAAAACCACTTAGGGAAAGAGAACAAATAAAGGCAGGGGAAAGTGGTAAGGGATATTCTTGATCACTCTGACATTGAGAGATGTAGGAGAGAAGTCAAAAGAGGGAGACAACAGGCTGAGGAAGGAGCTAGCAGTGAGGTAGGAAGAAAATCAGAAAAGTAACAAGAATTCATTCCAGAAACTAGCCAAGGAAGTATTCCAGAGAGAAGAGGATGGTCAACTATATGATATGTTACTTGAAGGTTTAATGAGGTGAGAACAGAGAATTGGCCATTGGCCTTGGGGGAAATGTAGTCCTTGGTGACATAAATTAGTGGTGTTTCAGTAAAGTGGTGGGAACAAAAGCCTAATGGAGTGAGTTGAGGAGAAAATGAATGGGGATAAAGTGAAAGGAAATTTGTTTTGAGTTTTGTTCTGGAAGGTAATGGAGAGGAATACAATGGAACTGAAAAGAAGACATGAGTATAAGGGAAGGTTGTTTTGCTTTTTTAAGGTGAATAAGATTAAGGTGCATTTATATGTCCCTGGGAATTAGACAGAGTGGAGGAATTGATGATGCAGAAGAAACGAGAGATATTGTAGGAACAGTCCTTGAGATGTCACAAGTGGATGAGCTCCTCATCACAAGTAGAAGGGTAGGCCTTAAAAGGGAACATAAACTTCTTCCATTGTAGGGGAAATGAAGGTAAAACATGTGAAATCATATGCAGTTAAGTTGGGAGAATTAATGGGAAGATAAGATAAAATTCATCTGATTGGATCCATTTTTCCAGGTAAGTATGAAGAAAGTTTATCAATAAGAAGTGACATGTGAAAGGGATGCCAGATTTTAGGAGACAAGAAAATTTATGAAATAGTTATCTCAAAGTGGCAAAGTAAACATATAGAAGGAACCGATTTGGATTCTGTTTCTGACAAGGTTAAGTCCCCATTTGAGACTTGTAGTAATACGTTGTAAGTGAATACACAGTTGTGTGGTTTACTGGTGCTATTCATCTGCTCAGAAGGTGGCATAGAGTAAGCTGATATGTGAGTTGGCATTTTACTGTTAGAAAGGGAAGAAGGGACGAGAGTGTTTTCAAAATGGAAAACTTGATTGTTTGTGGCATTTATTCTGGGTAAAGAGGGAAGTGAGAATACTGATTACAATGATAAGGGCAATTATTATACATCTTGGTGAAATCCAAGAATTATTGAAGTCAGGATCTGCATTTTAAGTTCACATCCCAGCTAAAACAACTCATGTGGACTGTGGGCCATCCTAAAAAAACATTTGTAATAACTTTGGGTCATAATGGTTCTCTCAGAGCAAATACCTGTTTTTGTTCAAATTTCACAGTATACAAGTGCAGAGGTGCTTGTAAGAAAAAGGGAATTTATAGCTCTGGCTGGTGTGGCTCAGTGGATTGAGTACCGGCCTGCAAACGAAAAGGTTAGCCAGTGAATTCCCAGTCAGGGCACATGCCTGGGTTGTGGGCCAGGTCCCTGGTTGGGGCTTGCGAGAGGCAACCGATTGATGTGTGAGAGAGAATACATCGATCTGTCTCTCCCTCTCTTTCTCCTTACCTTCTCTCTCTAAAAATAAATCAATAAGTAAAAATTTTTAAAGTGTATTTACACAAATGTATAGGAAAATATTGATTATCAGGACTTTAGCAGTGAATAGATTAATGATCAGAGAAAATAAGTAATAATTACTCTATTACATTTTAACTTTTATTTTATTTTTTGTGGGTGTAGAAAGCTTATTGTATACAACAAGAACATTCCCATTGTTCTCGTCCTATTCCAGGTGCAAGAAACAGAACCCCAATCACCCATCCCATATCCCTAACGACCCCTGTCAGGGATACCCATCCCTGCAGCCTGAGGGAGACTCTGCTCCTTCCTGGCTTCCTGTGGGAGCCAGGAAAGGCTGGAGCCCTGTCCTCAGAAAGAGGAGGCAGAGCAGTCAGGACCCCACTGTCCCAACCCCACCCTGTGCTTCATGCCTCTTCTCACCTACAGCACTCCTCACAGAAGAATCAAGGACACTGGAAATCTCAACACAGCAAGACGATGCTTCCCAGAAGCCAGGCTTTAGATGACCCTGTACTTTTCCTTCTTTTTTTAAAAAAAAAAAAGAATCCACATATGGTGACTTTCTTTTCTTTTTTTCTTTAAAGATTTTATTTATTCTTAGAGAGAGGGGTAGGGAGGGAGAAAGAGAGGGAGAGAAACATCATTGTGTGGTTGCCTCTTACACGCCCCCTAGTGGGGACCTGGCCTGCAGCCAGGCATGTGCCCTGACTGGGAATCAAACCAGAAACCCTTTGGTTCTCAGGCTGGCACTCAATCCACTGAGCCACACCAGCCAGGGCTCATTTTTTTTAATAGTTACATTTTATTGATTATGCTATTACAGTTGTGCTCATTTCTCCCCTTTTGTCCCCCTCCACCCGGCACCCCGCACTCCCTCAGGCAATCCCCCCACCATTGTTCGTGTCCATGGGTAAGGCATATACTTTTTCGGCTACTCCATTACCTATACTGTACTTTACATCCCTATGGCTTTCTGTAACTACCTTTTTGTGTGTGTTGTACTTCTTTATCCCCTCACCTCTTCATCCATTCACCCATTCACCCATACACCCTTCTCATCTTGTAACCATGAGAACGCTCTCTGTATCCATGATTCTGTCTCTGTTTTTGTTTGCTTTGTTTTTTAGATTCAGTTGTTGATAAATTTGTATTTTTTGCGATTTTATTGTTCATAGTTTGATCTTCTTTTTCTTAAATAAGTGTCTTTAACATTTTATATAATAATGGTTCTGTGATAATGAACCCCTTTAGTTTTTTCTTGCCTGGAAAAGCTCTTTATCTGTTCTTAGATTCTAAATGATAGCTTTGCTGGATAGAGTAATCTTAACTGTAGCTCCCTGTTTTTCAAGACTTCGAATATTTCTTGCCAATCCCTTCTAGCCTGCAAAGTTTCTTTTGAGAACTCAGCTGACAGTCTTATGGGAACTCCCCTGTAGTTAATTAACTGTGTTTCTCTTGCTTCTTTTAAGATTTTCTTTTTATCTTTAACCTTTGGCTTTTTAATTATGATGTGTGTTGGAGTGGGCCTCTTTACATTCATCTTGTTTGGGACTCCCTGTGCTTCCTGGACTTGCATGTCTATTTCCTTCATCAGATTAGGGAAGTTTTTTTTCCATTATTTTTTCAAATAGATTTCCAATTTTTGCTTCTTTCTCTTCACCTGCTGGTACCCATGTGATTCAAATGTAATACTTGAAGTTGTTCCAGAGGCTGCTTACACTATCTTCATTTCTTTGGATTTTTTTTTTGTTCTTGTTGTTTTGATTAGTTGTTTTCTACACTGTTAGGTCCCAAGTCATTGATTTGATTCTCGGCTTCATCCACTCTACTGTTGTTTTCCTATAAGGTGTTCTTTATTTCAGTTAGTGTATCCTTTGTTTCTGACAGGATCTTTTTTATGCTGCAGAGGTCCTCACTAAGTTCCTTGGGCATCCTTATAAGCAATGTTTTGAACTCTGTGTCTGACAGATTGCTTATCTCCATTTAGTTTACGTCTTTTTCTGGAGTTTTGATGTGCTTTTTCATTTGGGCTATGTTCCTTTGTCCCCTTCTTTTAGCAGCCTCCCTGTGTTTGCTTCTATGTATTAGGTAGAGCTGCTTTGACTCTGTGTCTTGGTAGTGTGGCCTAATGTAGTAGGTGTTCTGTAGGGTCCAGTGGCACAGACTCCCCTATCACCAGGCTGGGTACTTGAGGTGTGGCCAGCTGAGTACTTTGTGCTGAGTACACCCTCCTGTTGTAGTTGAGCCATGGTTGCTGTTGGTAGATCAATGGGAGGGATTTTCCCAGGCTAATCAGCTGCAAGGATTGGCTGTGACCACATACCACCAGCTTCCGCCATCCATGGACGATCAGCTGTGTAGGGGACAGGGTAGTGGTGCTGTGAAGTGGTTTGTAGCTGTCCACTGGGTGTGCTGTCCCTGGGGTTTCTTGGGTGGTGCAGGCCCAGTTCAGCCCCCGCCTGTGTTTTGCCCACCGTTTTACCTGAAAACCTTAAAGTGAAATTAATTGGAGTGTTTGCTATGAGAATAAATTTAATTTAAAATGTCAGTTTTCTTGAAGTGGATAAATACTAGGAAATCTGATGGTCTTTGATTTTCTCTGGTTACTACAGAGTTATGTCTTTCTTCATTTTGCAACTGATATAGCATTTTTACACAGCAACTATACTGGGGAAAAAATGTATCTCCAGAAAAGTTCTTGTACATGTTCTTTAAATAAGGATGTCTCTGTAGGTTCGGAAAGATGGTAAATCCCAATGAAGTGATCCACCTTATATACATATTTTTTTAAATGCAATTGAGATCCTGAAGATTGTTTTCATTCCTAGAGACTTGGCAGTTGATCTCTATTGAGTAATCTGGACTCAGAACGGTTTTCTAAGGGGCTGTCTAGTTGAGAATGAACAAATAGGTTCTGAAGAGCTGCTGAAATGAGAATACCTGAGTAGCCTGATAATAAGTGGTTGAACATTGTAGAGCCATTAACATCCAAAGTCATAGAGAAGCCACATGTATAGTCCCTTGTGACAGAATCAAGTATCCTGGAGGAGGGTGAAGCTGGTTTTGACTGTCAAATGAAGGACCTACAACCAGGGCCGTCTCATTCATGAGTACTCATTCATAGCAAAAAACATTTCAGAGATTAGTGTATTATGGGAGAAACTTCCCAAAACTTGGTTGTTCTCACCAACACAGTAAAGAATTATAGGCCAGTGAGCCTACTAGCATGCAAGCAAAGTTTATTAATACTAAGTTCTAATAGGAAAGCAAAGCAGGAGTGGCAAAAGTAGGGCGGCCAGAGGCAAAAAGAGCTAAGAGAGAGTCCTTTGTTTTGAGGTCTTTACATAGTTGGCAGGGTGGTGAAAAAGAAGTTACATTTTGATTGGCAGGTAAAGGTGGTGCCAGCTTCTCAGGAGAGACATGACTACCTAAAGGTAGGTATGAGTAAGGATCTGTTACCCCAAATCCTTATCTTGCTCTATTTGTTTATTATGTATATGTGATGGGAGGCAGGCAGTTAACAAAAGTTGTCTTACGAGTTTTTTTCTTCCAGCTCTGTAGTCCCCCACCCCTTCCCCCTTCCAGGCCTGGGGATAAATACACAGTCTCAACATTTTCTTTTCCCAGTTAGTGGAGATAATACACACAGACTTTCAAGGGCTCCCCCGCTCCCACACTATCGTAGTTTCACTTGTTCAGAACACCTGGCAGCCTTATCGGACCAGGCTCAGGATTACTGGGTCAGTGGGTGAGCTTTTGCTTTTAGCCTCTTGTATTAAGTTCTTTGTTAGATTGTAATGATGAGTGCCCCGCCTTTATTTCCCTTCTGGCCGCTCATTCTACTGTAACTGTTATATCTGCAGTATTTAATTTTTATTTCAATAAATTATAACATAATGAAGATTAAGCCCAAGCTCTTTTAAATGATTTTCTTTCAATTTATAAGGTTTTAGTTTTTCTGTGATCCAGAATATGTTCTATATTAAGATATTAGAGCAATATTTCTCTTCTACCTACTTATGTCTGTATGTTGTACAATTTTTAGATTATTGATGGAAAGTGGTCAATCTCTGTTTGGTGTTCCTTCTGTAGTAAATGAGCCTTTTCATCACTTATACTATTCCAACCTCGTTATTTGCTTAGTGATGTCATACTGATAGAAAATTGGATGATTTAATGGAACCCTATAAAACATATCATTAGAAAAGGAAATTTGATGAAAACAAATTACTTCTAGATTGCCTTGATTGTTGTTTTTTCCAATTTAGTAAGAACTACAACTACTTTTGTTAGGGGGAAAATGGCACCAGAATGTTACCGATGATTGGATCTTGGTTCAGCAACCTTGATACTTGAGTTCTGGCCAGGAAAAAATTCAGATCTAAGACTCAAATATAAGCAAAAGTTTATTTAGGAAGTTAAAGGGGTAGGAGTAGTAAGACATAGAAGAAGTGAGTCAGCTGGGCTGCATGGGCTCAGAAAACAAGCTACATAGACAAAAGGAGGGCCCTTGGAATGTAGGACAAAGAAAGCAAGGATATATGTCCCTGGGGGAAAAAGATGGGGAAAGGTTCTGGCTTGCTTCAGAGAGAGTACATACTGGGAAAGAAGGAGGTTGGAAAAGGGACAAGCGTACTGGGGAGAGGGGTGTGTGGATAGAGGCATGATGTGGGAGAGAGAGAGAGCGTGGGGAGCCTCTCCAAGTCATTTATCTTGAGGGCTTTTATCCACTTTCTAAAGGTGGGGACCCTAAGGGTGGTTTCAGGGAAGATCTCAATAGAATATTCATTAGTTTTCCAGGTGTTGCCTTTCAGGGTCTGTTCTCTACTGATTGTTCTGTACCAGGGCAGGGGGTCATTAGTTACTTCAGCTGGTCCTGAGGCAGCCATGCTGTCAGCCCACCTGGCCTTGTTGCCTTTCTGAGCCTGGAGCTGAAACACAACTGAGGCCTAGATGTTATCTGTAGTTTGACCTAATCTCTATCTCTGTGGTCAATAGACTTGAGGCTTTGTTTCAAAATACTAAGAGTATTTGATGAAGGTCAGGACCTCATGTCCTGAGGACTTAGTACTTAAGGGAGTAGTTGTGCAAACACTTGTATGGGAGTCATGTAAAGCTATTCTCTGTCCTCTTCTTTTCTCCTCTATGGGGTCTACCATATGACTAGTGACATGCCTAGGAGGGTCCAAACCCCATGACCAGTGATATGAAAGGTCAAGGGTCTAAACCACATGACCAGCTAGCCATATGCTAGGGGAGAAAGGTTACCCTGGGTGCAAATTCCTTGTTTTCTCAGTTTTGCTAGGCACTCTTGTTAGACACCTTGGGCTTTTCACCCTGGTGACCTTCCCTATCTGACATATAGTCCTTGCTCTGTTCATACCTGTCTGACTGCCTGCTATATTTTGAGTTTCATCAGAAGCATCTGAACTACTTTTTTCTTTTTAAGCACACACTTATGCAGCTCTGTCTTGCAGCCTTTCAAGGCCAAGCAAATTCACAAGGGATTTGGGCAGACAGAATAAAATTCATGGAGCCATAGGGATGTCTGACATGCCTTTATCCTGGGGTGGGGTGATCCATGCACACTGCAAGCCACGTATTGCACCGTGGGAAGTCCCAACTCCCTAGTGTACTAAATGCATTCAAAGGTGGCAGGGTGGCAAAATAGTACTTAACAAAGTATGATTCTGTGCATGCGGGATTATGCTCAAAGTTATGTGAATACTGCTTATCGTAGTTGCCCAGACATCCAGGTGAGAGAGCCTAACTGACTTTATTTTCCCTACAAGCTCCTAAACCAAAGACATGAAATTCAAGGAAGGAAAGGGCTGCAGAGTTGTTTAGTTTATGCCTTTTTGATGCTACATTTACTAATGTCCAAAAGTGAATGGTCAACACAAAGGCTGTGGACAGCTTTTAAGAATAAAGATGTTTGGTTGCCAGCTGAGATCCACTGGTTTAGGATCTGTGGAGATGTAACCCATACAACTGTATTTTGAAAAAGATCACAGATTGTAACAGGCACTAAAGGTTGAGAACTGCTGACATTTAGGAACCTTTCAAAGAAGCCTAGATTCTGGAGTTAGATCAAAGTCCAGATCTGCCAAGATCTAGGTGTATGAATCTGGACCTAGGCTTATGACTAAATTACTTAATCTCTCTGAACTTCGATTTCCTTGTCTATAAAGTAGGAATAGTAATACTTTATAAGGTATTTTAGGGGATTAAAGTGGATAATAGAAAGTGCTTGATATCCACTTTACTATTCTGCTGGTGTGGAGTTCCTCAGTTTTCATCTTGAGTTATGAAGAGTGAGGTTTTTCTCACAGTAACTCTATATGCATCCAGAAGGATATTTATGCAGAATTTTCTCCAGCTATCTTTTAATTATGTTATTGGCAGTATTTAGCTAGAAAGGGGTAGCCAAGGGATCTAGACATGGAGTTTAGTAAACTGGGAAGCATAATAAGCCTGCTTGCTAGCCAGGAAGCTACAGCTTCACACCTCAGAGGATTGCAGCATCATGTTCCACCAAGGAGACTAACACCCCTCCTTTCCCCACTCCTGTACCAAATTACCAGGTGGAAGCAGGGGAAGGCATGTACCTACATAAACAGAAGTCAAAATGGCGTAGGGGGAGGTAAATTGCTGGACCACAGATACCTGTCAGTCTAGCCTAGGGAAAGAAGCAATTGGTTGGAAAGTGGGCCCACCCAAGAGCAGGCAGAAAGTTGGGGAAATTGATTGGTCATATTGAGAAAGCCCCACAGCCAAGCTAATATAATCCCATAGGAAGAAAGAATCAATCAATAAATCTCTCTCTCCCTCCCCACCCCCGTGACCCACTCTCTTCCTGTGCATTTGCATGTCCTTTTTCCATGGCCATGTGGTCCTAGCGGCCACATGGCTCATGGCTGTGCAACTCTGTACACAGGCTCCAGGAGGGAGCTTTAAATGGAAACACACTAGGCTAGCTGGATGCTGGACTGGGCTGGACTTTTGTATGGAGTAGAAACTCTGGGCAGTGGCAATTTTCCTGGCTCTACTGAACATAAGTTTGGACTTTGTTTCTTGGTGAGATGGAAGGAAATGGAACATTGGGGATTCAGGAGGGGAACCGTCTTAATTGTTCATCATCAATAAACTATACCATAGAGCCGCTTCCTCCTGTGTGGGGAAAATTTTTTATTAGAAACTGTAAGAGCCCACTTATACCTATAACAGATGGTGTTTCACTGGTAACAATTAGACAGATTTACCTTGGGCTTTGAACTTTCTTCCAAGTTTGCATTTAAGCTACTTAGAAAATAATGGTACAGAAAATAAGTAGCATCTTGATTTTCAGTTTCCTCGCATCCTCTGGAGTTGCCAATTATTTCTGGTTCCAACGTTATCCATTGTCTTATTTTAAACACAGGTATATTGGTATATTTTGAACTTGGGACATAAACTTGTTAGTTACAGAACCATGGAACAATGTTTTTTTGTCAATGAATGGGGATGCCTAGTTCTTTGTATTGGCAACTCTGTCATTATATGCTTATATGGTTGATCTCTGTGAATTTGTAAATGATAATAATAAAGATTTCTTTTGTAACATCTAGGTCAACTTAACTGACAATGTATTGGTAAAAACTAAAAAAGAAAGGTGGAGAGATACTGTTCTGTTCTTGGTTATTAAGATCTTTCTGTCTGCATAACATTACCTGACAGAATTAAAAGAAAGTGTTGATTTCTCTTTTTTTCTATGTTAAGGATTGATACTCAGAACATAATGCTAAGCATGAATAGTTAATGTGCATGAACTTTGCCAAGCATTCAACAAGGCTATGGCTGGCTGTTTTTTCTCATGAAATGTACAATCACCATACCTTCCCAGTGAAAGGCCTCTTCCTTTTTTGTTTGATTGGTTTCATCTATATAGAAAGCAGTAAATGTATTAAATGTTTCCAATTTAAACATTGGAAGAGCTGGAGATTATATAACATCATGCTTGTTGTAGCCTTTCTACTTCTTTTATTTCTAAGATAACTTTTCCATTATGCCTAGTTATTTGATTTGGTGGGGTGGGTGAATGGTAAGCCTCTGCTGAGATTGTACCATTCCATATATCTGTACCAGATAGAAAATGTAATACCACACTATTTTTAGACAAGGAAATTCAGAAATGACAGATGAGGATTTGAGTAGGCAAAAGTCATTTTTACCACCTTATACTTCAGAGATCTTTGACTTTCAGAAGTTAGAATTTTGTCGTTATAGTTTACCTGTGTTGCGGAAAAACGGACTCTGACACGATGTGGGGTCAACGGAGTGAGCGCTTTATTAATGCATGCGGACCCAGAGGAGACAGCCTCCAAATTCTGGGCCCCGAACATGGGGAGTAAGTTTTCCTGTGTACTACTATCAGACTGTGGCGTGAAAGCTGTGGCGGGAAGTGTTGCAAGCAGATTACAGAAGCTGGATGCGGGAGGGAGTCAGCCGGGCGGGGCGAGGGGTGAGTGATAAGGGGTTAAGGGTCCCTATCTTGACTTAGCAGCCCAAGCAGTTTTACAGAAGCGGGAAACGAAAACTAAGTTTCTTCTTGGGCGTTACTAAAAATGGCTTGCTTTTCCCTTACACCTGAACAACCATTCTAGTATAACACCAGTCAGTGAAAAACATATTAAGTGTCTACTATGTATAGGGTATGTGTGAACATCCAAAGGAAGTAGACTGTTTCAAAGAATAATGCAGTGGGGGAATATCCAGAGACCTATACAAGCAATTACAAGGTAACATTCACATACCAATTCTTAACAGGGACAATGTAGTATAATGCTTGAGAGTGAAACTTTAGAACTGGGCTGCATAGGCTGAAATCCCAACTCCTCTACTAACTGTATGACCCTGGGCAAGATATCTCAAAGTGCTTCAGTTTTCTCATAAATAAAGTAGAGATGATAATTGATTTTAAGTGTGGAGGGTTTTGAAACTCCAGCTAAAAAATCGGAGTTTGAGTGCTGAGAAATAGGGAGTCACTGTAAGTTTTGAACAGGTGGTTGGTTACATGATGAAATTAATTGAGGAACATTATTTTAGTGAGTATATGAATAGGGTGGGTGGGTTTAGAGACAGACACCAGCTGGGAGGCTGGTAGACATCTAAATGTGAAAGGTACAACTGTGGAAGTTGAAATAGATAGGCAAGACCAAAAATCAGTATGGAGAAAAATATCCAGATTTCACGATAGAATGAATGTATGTTTCTGAACAGCCCTCTCCTGACAAATGGCATTAATTCAGCAAAATCTTAGAAAATGCTGGTATAGCAGTTCAATGGAAATTTCTTGTGAGTGCTGTCAGAAGTTATAAATCCTGGGAAGTCCAGCTGGTAATATGTGCATTCACTTACAGCTTCCTTTCCCCTTTATAAACTATAGGACTACAGGGAATATTGGATTATCCCTGTCGGAAGTATCTCTATAGGACATGCTTACTGAACTGAAAGCCTTTGTTTAGAACTAATTGGACCTTTCTAAAACAGCATTTTTTTAGAGCTTACTCAAATTAGGCTGACTAACCATCTTTAAGTCAGACAAATCAGTTCTTTTTTAAAGCAATTATGCTGAAGGAGAAAGGAAGCAAAAAAGGAAGACACCATCAGACAGAACACTGTATTAGTAAAAATTATACAATTAAGAAAAATTTATTGTAATTTGAATGTTGAATTGCATCACTATTATTTTCCCGCATTATGATATTAGCTAGGTGACACCAGTGTCTTTCCGTCCTTTCTGTTGTAGGATACAAAAATATTTGTTGTATAAGATTTTAAAGTAGAAGAGTCTACAGTGAGAAACCAGACAGTGTCACAATATTTTGGGCTGAATTTATTTTTTCTTTGGTTAGAAAGACTTTTGAAGGTAAAGTAGAAAAATAATGTGCTACCTATTTTTTAAAGTTTTTTAAGGATTTTGACTCAGATATTTTATTATAAGTGATACAGAATAACCCTGGAAAAAATAAGAGAAGCACTCAAATTGGTTTGAGAAAATTCTCTTAAAGTATATCTTTATAAAAATTGTATTTATTGATTAGAGAAAGAGATATCATTTATTGTTCCACTTATTTATGTATTTACTGATTGGTTTCCTATATGTGCCCTGAGTGGGGATTAAACCTGCAACCTTGGCCTATTGGGACAACTCTCTAGCCAACCAAGTTGCCTGGCTAGGGCCATTAAATAAGTTTTTAAAAATCTTTCAAATGAGGCTGTTTTCCCTTTAAAATTAACTCACTGTCATCTTTTCAAATTTTTTGAGCAGATTGTTTTTAACTGTCTGTCAAAGGAGGGATTCCATCCATAACTTTATGTTTTAGTTTATATAACAAGTCAGTGGTAATAACTTCATTTTATCATCAGTCAGTTACCTAGTGGATTTAATTAAGTATTCTGTCTACACTAGTTAATGGTTTGGGTAGTGGGTATCTCTGTAAGAAAAGTAGGATAGTTTTACAAGGTCTTTTTTCTTGACATGAGTTTATACATCCTTTTCTTTAGCCATAGTATTAGAGTATTAGAGTATCTTTTCTTCCATAGTATTAGAGACCACTATTGATATGGAAAATTGCATTTTTGGGAGTAATGTCCATATTGCCTGCTACTGTATTAAATCATAGGGAAACCTTGAATTTGGGTGAAGACAGCTTTTGCTTATAAGTGTATGTCATCCCTACAGATTATATCTGGGTCCTTTGGCCCTGATCTGCCTAATGTAAAACTGACTAGGCTTGTGTTGTTTTTCTGTTTAGATATGGGTGTTAGTTAAGAGGTGAAAGATGAAATTAAGTTCTTACCAGGTAGGATTGAAACAGTGGAATAATGACTTCACAATTGACTGCAAAAGCACACTTAACTAGTGAAGCAAAAGCTACAATTCACAATTTTCAGAATTAATCAAATGATGGACATGATTAAAAATATCTCTTTTCCTAGAGGCATTATTCACTGTAGGCTAATTTCTACCCCTTTAGACCACTTGTGAGCATTATTTAGTCAGTATTTATTATAGTTAAAATCATTGTTTCTCAAGCTTTTATGAACATACTAATTTGTTTTCAACTTCTGTTATCATTTGTTTTACTAGAATCTGGATAAAATTAACTGTAGCAAGACAGTACTCAATACTATTTAAGTCACGTATTAGATTCTTTAAACTACCTCAGTATAGTGTTTATAAACATGAGTATTCACATTCCAGTAAAACTAGAAAACTAAAATTTGCCATACCAACACATTTTCTCCATATTGATGTAACTACATAAAATTTTGTATGTAACATGTGGACTTTAGTATAGCAGAATTTGCCCTTTATAAACTAGCTTACAAATAATCTATTTAGTGTTGTGCTAACAGACCCCCTCCCATAGCTTTTTGGTATGTAAACAGATGATTCCTTTCCTTAAGACTAGGTGGAAAACTTCAAAGTTTTGACCTAGAAAAAACATTAACAGAGTTATCAAGTTCTAAAGTTTCAGCAGATGTTAACACCAAAAATAGGTTTTGGGCAACTCTTACTTAAGTCTTTTACTTAAGTAATACTATAGGAAGTAATAGTGTTAACCAAAAGAACACACAGGTCTCTCATTAACCTTTGTTTTAATGGGTGTCAAAATTCTGTGACAGATTTTTGGTTAAGCTGTTACCTTAAAAAGTACTGATACTAAAAATCGATAACTTAAAATCTGCCACTGACACACACAAAAAATGCTCTGCAAAACATTCTCATTTCCTTCAGAGGGTTTTACAATGCATTGTAATCATTATCAAGTGTTTTACTATTAAATGGCCAATTGAGACAAGCAGTTCTGAGACCGGTCTTCCACCGCTGATTAAGACTGGGGTGGTAGGTGTTGGGGATAATGTTCATTCAGCCTTCTGAGCTTTCTGGGCATGTTACAGAACAGAGGGGCAGAGGACAGTATACTGCTACCAAAAGGACCCCCTGCTGGGCTTGATTGTCCGTAGCCAATAGGAAAGACATCTGTCAATGCCAGAGATTTGTGAAAAAGAAAGAAATGTTTGTTTAAGGCTATACAGACTTAAAGTAGTGACCTAATGTCTTCATTAAAATATCAAAGTCCTTTAGGATGCCCACAGCCACCCACAGCGCTTCCTTCCCCCCCTGCCCTAATTCAGGGTACAGTAACTCAGGAGAAGAAGCAAACATCTGGGATCCAGGCTCCCGACACCGTCAGCTGTGTCGCTGTCCAGGCAGGATCTCTAATTAACCCAAAGCCATGCGGCACCTTTTCATGGCCTACTGGCAAGAGTTCTCTGTACCCATTTTCCAGGCAAAGTCTCTCCTCCTTCCCAGGCCACGTGGCCAAAGGGAGCACCCCGAAGCTGCAGGGGTCTGCACTCTGGCCAAAACTGTATGGTTCTTTCCTCCACCAAAGCTGTGGGGAGGTGGGGGTTGCCTCTCTGCCAAAGCCGAGTGGCGATTCTCTACTAAAGCCGCATGGTGGTTCCCCCTACTAAAGCTGTGGGGATCCCCACTCTGGTGAAGTCTTGTGGCTCTCTCTGTTTACATGGCTGCCGTGTCTGGGTTTAAATCCCTGCACCAATCTTCCTCTGTACCCCCATTTCTGACTCCTATAATCAGTTATACCTGCCAGCATTTCTGTATGATTCCAAGTTTACTGGGCTGCAATCGTGAGTCTGGGCAGGGGTGGCCCCATGTCATGGAGCCAGTCTTCTCCAAGCTCCCACGCAAGCGCTGTAACTTGGAGACCTGCCCCACAGTTACATCTTGGAGGGGGTGACTTCCGTTCCCCTGGCTCCAAGCACAGCTATTTAACATATCTAAGCGACCAGCCAAAGGCTATAGATATGTTAAATGACCATGCCATGGATTAGCTGCAAGGCTGTGGCTGTACAAAACAGCCCTGCATGTTCCTGGTCCAGGTGTCCCTTCCCCCAATTCACACCTGAGGGGAAGGGGTGAGGACATCTTATATGTCTCCAATATTTCCTAGACACCTTGAGTTCTGGGCCCCATTCCAAATTCCTTTTTGGGGCCCCCCTCTTGGCTACACCCTGTGTCAGGCAGACTTGGTGACTTTGCCAGTTCCAGCTGCCTTTTTGTTCATTGCTTTGATGATACCCAGAGCAACTATCTGTCTCATGTCACCAACAGCAGAAAGAACCAGAGGAAGATAGAGAAGCTTTCAACACACATGGGCTTGCCAGGAACCATATCAACAATGGTGGCATCACAAGATTTCAAAAACTTTGACCTATCTTCCAGTTTTTCGCGGAATGACTATCATTCTTCTCCTTCAGTTCAGCAAATTTGCAAGCAGAATGTATGAGCTGTGTGACAATCCAACATGGTATGTATCCAGCACTGATTTGGCCTGGATGGTTCAGGACAGTTACCTGAGCTGTGAATCCAGTTGCTTCCATTGGTGGGTCAGTTTTGCTGTCATCAGCCACATTGCCATGATGAAGATCTTTGACAGACATGTTCTTGACAGTGAAGCCTACATTGTTCCCAGGAAGAGCTTCACTCAGAGCTTCATAGTGCATTTCAACAGGCTTTACTTCACTTGTAGTGTTGACTGGAGCAAAGGTGACCACCATACCAGGTTTGAGAACAACAGTCTTGAACTTTGCCCACAGGGACATTACCAGTACCACCAATTGTGTTAGATATCCTGGGGTAGGAGGGTGGGGCAGACGCAGGGACTTGGCATGTGGATGAGTTGGTAGTAGCATGCAATCCAGAGCTTCAAGCAGCGTAGTTCCACTGGATTTCATTAAGTAATGGATTTTATGGCCAGGTAATATTTCATTGTATGTAGGTACCAAATCTTCATCTAATTGTCTATTGATGGACACTTAGGTTGCTTCTATATCTTGGCTGTTGTATCTAATGCTGCAATGAATATAGGGGTGGGTGCATATATCTTTTGAAGTAGTGTTTTGGATTTCTTCCAATAGATACCCAGAAGTGGAATTGCTGGGTCATTTTTCACGGAACCATTGTATTATTTTCCATAGTAGCTGAACCATTTGCAATCTCACTAACAGCCCTTTTTCTCCACATTTTCACAACCATTTGTTTGTCGATTTATTAACAATAGGTATTCTGAAAGGTGGTAAGTGGTATCTCATTGTGGTTTAATTTGCATTTCTCTGATGATTAGTGACATTACACCTTTTCATACATCTGTTCGCCATCTATATGTCCTCTTTGGGGAAATGTCTTCAGGTTTTCTATCCATTTTTAATTAAATTGTTTATATTTTTTGATATTATGTCATATGAGTTCTTTATACATTTTGGATGTTAACCCCTTATGTGATAAGTCATTGGGGAATATCTTCTCCCAGGTGGTAGGTTGACATTTCGTTTTGTTGATGGTTTTCTTTGCTGTGCAAAAAGTTTAGTTTGATATACTCCTAATTGTATATTTTTCTTTTGTTTCCCTTGCCAAAGTAGATAGGCCAGGGAAAAACATTACTAAGAGCAATGTCAGAGGGTTTACTGTCTATGATTTTTTCTAGGAATTTTATGGTTTTGGGTCTTATATTTAAGTGTGTGGAATATATTTTTGCATATGGTTAAAGAAAGCAGTCTAGTTTTATGTCTTCGCATTTATCTCTTCAGTTTTCCCAACACCATTTATTATTGGTCTTTATTCATTCTCTTCTTGCCTATGTTGTTAGAAATTAATTGACCATATAAGCATGGGTTTATTTTCTGGCTCTTTATTCTGAATCATTGATCTGTTTTTTTCTGTTTATGTGTCTGTTTCTATGCCAGTACTATGGTGTTTTGATTACTGTAGCCTTGTAGTAGTTTGGTATCAGGTATCACAATACCTCTAACTTTGTTTTTCTTTTCAAGATTGCTGTGACTATTCTGGGTCTTTTGTGGTTCCACATAAAGTTTAGGATGATTTGTTCTACTTCTATGTAAAATACCATTGGTATTTTTATAGAGAGTCCATTAAATCTATAGATTGTTTTAGAGAGAGAATATGGACATTTTAATGATGTTAATTTTTTGCTATTAATGAGCACAGTGTATGTTTCCATTTATTTGTTTCTAAGGTTTCTTCAATGTCTTTTAAGTTTATGAATACAGGTCTTTATTTTTCTGGTTAAATTTATTTCTAGGTATTTTATTTTTTTAATGCAATTATAAATGGGATTGTTTTCTGAGTTTCTCTTTTGATAATTCATAATTGGTATATAAAATGCAACTGATTTCTGAATATTATTAATTTTATAACCTCCTTTATTGAATTCATTTAGCAGTTTTTCTTATGTTTTGGTGGAATCATTAGGGTTCTCTCTATATAGTGTCATGTCATCTGCAAATAGTGACAGTTTTCCTTCTGCTTTTACAATTTGAATGCCTTTTTTTGCCTTGTCTGATTGCTGTGTCTAGGACTTACAATATTACGGTGAATAAAAAAATGTTACAAGTGGACATTTTTTGTCTTTTTCCTCATCTTAAGGAAGGCATTTTGACTTTTCCTCATTCAGAATCTGTTACTTCTGGGTTTGTCGCATATGGTATATATATTTAAAATTATTGTTCAAGTACAATTGTCTACATTTTTATGACACCATGCCCCACCACACCCATCCACACCTCCCAGCCTCAAACCTGTACCCTTCGGCTTTCTTCGTGTGTTCTTTATACATGTTCCTTGATGGCCCTTTCCCTATAATCCCCTGTTATCCCCCTCTTCCCTCCTCTCTGCTTATGATTAGTTTGTTCTTTATTTCAGTGTCCCTGGTTGTATTTTGTTTTCTTGTTTGTTTTTGTTGATTAGGTTCCACTTATAGGTGGGATCAAATGGTATTTGTCCTTCAACACCTGGCTTACTTCACATAGCATAATGCTTTCCGTTTCCATCTGTGCTGTCATAAAGGTTAGGAGCTCCTTCTTTCTTTCTGCTGCATAGTATTCCATTGTGTAAATATACCACACTTTTTTGATCCATTCATTTACTAATGGGCACCTAGGTTGTATCCAGCACTTGGCTATTGTAAATTGAGCTACTATGAACATTGAAGTGCGTAGGTTCTTTAGAATTGGTGTTTCAGGATCCTCAGGGTATAATGCCAACAGTGGTATTGCTGGGTCAAAAGGCAGTTCCATTTTTAGTTTTCTGAGGAAATCCCGTGCTGTTTTCCACAGCGGCTATACCAGTCTGCATTCCCACCAACAATGCACTAGAGTTCCCTTTTCTGCACAACCTCTCCAGCACTTGTTTGTTGATTTGTTTATGAAATCCATTCCAACTGGTGTGAAGTAGTATCTCATTGTGGTTTTTTTCTTTTAGTATATTTTAATGATTATGCTATTACAGTTGTACCATTTCCCCGCCTTTGTTCCCCTCTGCTCTAAACCCTCCTCTCACCAGCATTGCCCACCCCCCCCATAATTCATGTCTATGAGCAGTATATATAAGTTCTTTGGCTTCTACCTTCCCTATAGTATTTAAAACCGCCCCCTGTCTATTTTGCACCTACCATTGGTGCTTCTTATTCCCTGTACCTTCTCCTTCATTCACTCTCAGCTGATAACCCTGCATGCGATCTCCATTTCTGTGATTCTCTTCCTGTTGTAGTTGTTTGCTTACATTGTTTTTGTTTTTGTATTTTTTAGGTTCAGTTATTGATAGTTGTGACTTTATTGCTGTTGTAATATTTGTAGCTTTGATCATCTTCTTTTTCTTAGATAAATCCCTTTAACAATTCTGTTACTAAGGGCTTGGTGATGATAAACTCCTTGAACTTGACCTTATCTGAGAAGCACTTTATCTGCCCTTCCATTCTTAATGAAAGCTTTCCTGGGTAGAGTCATCTCGGATGTAGGTCCTTGCCTTTCATGACTTGGAATACTTCTTTCCAGCCCCTTCTTGCCTGCAAGGTCTCTTTTGAGAAATCAGCTGACAGTCTGATGGGAACTCCTTTGTAGGTAACTGTCCCCTTATCTCTTGCTGCTTCTAGAATTCTCTCCTTCATTGTAATCTTGGCTAATGTAATTATGATGTGTCTTGATGTGTTCCTCCTTGGGTTCAACTAATTTGGGACTCTCTAAGCTTGCTGGACTTCCTAGAAGTTTATTTCCTTTACCAGATTGGGGGAGTTCTCCTTTATTATTTGTTCAAATAAGTTTTCCACTTGTTGCTCTTCCTCTTCCCCTTCTGGTACTCCTATGATTCGGATGTTGGAACGTTTAAAGCTGTCCTGGAGGTTCCTAAGCCTCTCCTCACTTTTTTGAATTCTTGTTTCTTCATTCTTTTCTGATGGGATGTTTGTTTCTTCCTTCTGGTCCACTCCATTGATTTGAGTCCCAGTTTTCTTCCCATCACTACTGGTTCCCTGTGCATTTTCCTTCATTTCACTTATGAACGCCTTCATTTCTTCATCTAATTTGCGACCAAAATCAACCAATTCTATGAGCATCCTGATCACCAGTGCTTTGAACTGTGCATCTGACAGGTTGGCTATCTCTTGCTTGCTTAAAAGTATTGGCTTTGGGGCTCTGAGCTGTTCTTCTGTTTGAGTCATTTTTGGTCAGGTGGTGTGTGTGACGTAGGTGTGGTGGAGCTTTAGGTGTTTACCAGGGCGTGGCAACCTAGTGGCCGGGTTTTGACACTGTCTGTGGGGGTGGGGTCATAGAGGGAACAGTGGCGCCTGTTCTGTGCTCTCCTAGATTTGCGTCCCCTCTGCTGCTCCCCACAAGCAAACTGGGCCCCCCTAGCACTGGTTCCCAGGTAGACGGGCCTATGCATGCTCCAGCGCTTTGTGGGTCTCCCCAACGGCCTCTTGTGTGAGGCTGGGAGTCTCTCCCATCTCCTTTTCAGTCGGTGTTTTTAGGCTTTATTTCCTGTTGCTGGGGCCCTGGGCTGCACAGTCCGTCTCACTGCCAGTTCTTGACTAGTTTCTCTGTGCACAAATGGGTAACCGCCAATGGCCAACTGCCCTGCCTGTTTCCTCCCCTCGTCTGGGGTCTGTGAACAGGGCGCTGGCACCGCCTGTGCTCCCGGTCTGGCAGCCCGTGCCTTCTCCTGCCGCGTTCCCTCTCCGTCAACTGCCGACTCTGCCCCTCTTACCAGTCTGGTTGAATGGTTGTTGGACTTCCCCAGTTCAGTTTTCTGTTTTGGTCGTGTTATTATTTGTAAATATTTGTTGTCTTTAATTTTGGTTGTGCAAGGAGGCACAGTATTTCCATCTACGCCTCCATCTTGGCCGGAAGTCCCACTATTATTTTTCTATTCAGTCTTTTTGTTTGTTCTTCATTCAGTTCTGGGACATTATATCTTTATAGAAATTTCTTCATTTCACCCTGGTTTTCAAATTTCCTGGCATATACTTGTTCATAGTAATTTCTTACAATCCTTTACATCTCTGTTGTATCAGTTGTAATCTGTCCTCTTTCGTTTCTGATTTCATTTCAAAAACATTTCTGATTCTATTTGGGTCCTCTCTCATTTTTTCTTGTTGAACCTAATTAAAGGCTTGTCGAATTTGTTTATCTTTTCAAAGAACCAGCTCTTGGTTATTTATCCATTGGATTATTGTTTTAGTCGCCATGTCCTTTAATTCTGCTTCATATTTGGTTATTTCTTTCCTTCTACTTGCTCTGGGCTTTGTTTCTTGTTGTTGCTGCAGTTCTTGTAGGTATAAGTTTAGATTGTTTATTTGAAAAGTTTCTGACTTTTTTACGTAAGCCTATATCGGTACGAATTTCCCTCTCAGTACTGCCTTTGCTGTGTCCCCTTAGTTTTGGACTATTGTGTGTTCATTTTCATTCATTTTTAGAAACTTTTGATTCCTACCTTGATCTCATTCTTAACCCATTCATTGTTTAATAGCTAAGTAATCAGTCTCCATGAATTTGACTATATTTGAGTTTTTTCCTTGAGGTTAGTTTATAGTTTCATACCTTTGTGGTCTGTGAAAATGCTTGATATGATTTCACTTTTTTTGAGTTTGTTGAGGCTGGTTTTGTGGTCTATATTTGAAAATGTTCCATGTGCATATGAGAAGAATGTGTACTTTGCTTCTTTGGGTTGAAAGGTTCTATATATATCTGTTAAGTACGTTTGATCTAGGACATTGTTCAATGCTGCAATATTTTTGTTGATTTTTTGCTTGGAAGATCTATCCATTTTTAACTGTGAGGTTTTACAGTCCCCTGGTATAAATGTGTTGTTGTCTGTATCTTTCTTGAAGTACTCCAAGATTTTCCTTATGTTGTAGGTGTTTCTGTGTTGGGTACCTATATGTTTACAGTGTTTCTGTCTTCTTTATGGATTCTTTCCTTGAGTATTATGAAGTGTCCTTCTGTGTCTTTTTTTATGTCTTTTGTTTTGAAGTCTATTTTGTCTGATATAAGTATTGCTACTCCAGCCTTTTTTTTTTTTTTTTTTTTTTTTTTTTTTTTTTTTTTTTTTTTTTTTTTTTTTTTTTTTTTTTTTTTTTTTTTTTTTTTTTTTTTTTTTTTTTTGTCCATTTTCTTGGAATATTTTTTTCCAACCCTTACCTTTAAATCTGTGTAGGTCTTTTTGTCTGAGATGGGCCTCCTGTAAACCGCATTTGTCCTGGACATGTTTTCTTATCCATTCAGTTATGCTTTGTCTTTTGATCAAGACATTTAATCCATTTACATTTAAGGTTATTATTGAGAGGTATTTATGCATGTGTCCCCTTTGTTCCTGTGTTCCCCTCTCTCTCATTCTTTTCCTTCCATTTTTTATAGCAGTCTCTTTAGCATATCTTGCAATGCTGGTGTAGTGAAGGTGTATTCTTCGAGACTTCTTTTGTCTGGGAAGCTCCTTATTTAACCTTCTATTTTAATTGAGAGCCTTGCTGGGTAGAGTAGTCTTGGTTGCAGGCTTTTTCTTTTTATTGCTTGGGATACTTTCTGCCATTCTCTCGTGGCCTGTGATGTGTCAGTTGAGAAATCAGTTACTAGCCTTATTGGAGTTCCCTTGTATGTTACTTCTGGTTTCTCTCTTACTTTCACGATTCTCTCTTTGTCATAAAACTTGGTGTTTTAATTATAATATGTCTTTTGAGTAGCCTTGTGTGGATTCATCTTGATTGGGACCCTCTGTGCTTCCTGTACTTGTGTGGTTTTTTCCCCTCTCTAGGTTCTGAAAGTTTTCTGTCATTATTTTTTCAAAAAGGGATTTCTATCCCTTGCTTTTTTTCTTTTCCTTCTGGTTTCCCTCTGATTTGAATGTTGTTCTGTTTCATGTTCCCTTCAGCTATACCTTTATTTTTCGCGTCTTTTTTCAC